>NW_021025310.1:1183360-1206294 GCF_004153795.1 Camellia sinensis
GTATCGGCCACAATTGGACCTCAGCAGCTATAGGTCGGCCAAAAGTGAACCTTATCAGCCACAAATGTTGGCCGATCGGCCAAAAATGTCCAGAAAGCCCCGAATTGGCAGATATTTCTCCTCCAGCTATTTCCAACTTGTGCCACCTGTCCTAGCTCAGATATTTTCGACCAAACTTGATATTTTTCTATATAATGAAGCCTTATATCTCATATTAAAGGGGGAGAACATTTGGAGAACATTTTTGGCAAAAGGTTTGGGAGCTTCTCACACTAGAACCTCTCTCTCTACAATCTTCTCTTGAGCATTTGTGCTAGAAGGCTTGCATACAACCATCTTCAACCTATCAACCCTTAAGAAGAGTTGATCACCATTGGCTTGAGGTCCCTTGGAACCTATTTTTGGGCTGATTGAAGGTTGTTTAGCTCAGATTTTGGCTGGTTTTGCTGCTGTCCTTCAAGGTTCTTCAAGGGTAAACACTTGCTCCTTTAAACTTTGCTTTGCATGCTTGTTTTACCACCTTTGTAAACTATTTTTGGCTCGGTTTTGAACTAAAGAAAACTCTGTTTTTCAGTCCTAAAAGTGATGGTTTAGGCCTATTTTGTGTTAGGGGGTTGTCTCTCCCTTTTGTCTCTTAGCTTGTATAGCTTTTGAGCCATCTTCTAAGGCCTTTCAAAATAACTTTTTGTGGCCTTTTATCCACTGAAATCCAGAGGATTTTCAGTGGTAAAAACCCTATTTTGAGGTCCCAAATGGGTGGGGGTTGTCCCCCCTCCTCTTCTCTTATTTGTATGTCTTATTGGCCTATCAAATAAGCATGTGTTTCTACTATTTTGAGGCTTAGTTCAGGCATTTTTTTGCAACTTTAAGGACCTGCCTTAACTCTATCCATGTCTGGTTTGGTCACCTTTTGCATGCTTTATACACTTGTAGTGTAATTCTTGCAAACTAGCCTTATATGTCTCATGAAGTAGAATGTTTGTTAAGCATGTATGGGCTCCATTTCAGCATGTTTTTTGTCATTATTTAGCATGGCATGACTCTGTCTAAAGTTGGTTTGATGGCCTCTTGCATGCTCCATGCACTTGTAGTGCATTTCTATTCACTAGCCTAATGTGTATCATGCTTTTGAAAATCATTCTAACATGCTTTTGGCTCGACTCTAAGAAGATTTTGTTCATGTTTTACCATGTTTAAGGTCTGATTCATGTTGTTTTGGCCATGCATGCATTGCTTTATATAGCCATGGTTCAATCTTGCTCACTAGCTTTGTGTATTGAGTCCATTAACATGCATTGCTTGGACTATTTCCATGATTTGGCATCATTTGAAATGTTACTTCAGTCTATATAATGTTTCTATACACTCGCTTTTGTCACTCTTTCAATGCTTTGGAGGGTTGGTGTCTTATGCCTTAAACATGAGCCATTGCGTATGCCATCTTGCCTAAGCTTGTGAGCTATGATTTCAGTGTGTATTTGGTCCTATTTTGCCATGATACAACTTTGATTTTTGTTGGCAAAGTCATCTCATACTTGGTTTTGGTAGGTGTAGTGTAATCATGCACATTGGCCTAGCTAACTTAATGTTTTGACCTTTCATGCTAGCTTGTTTTGGCTTTGCTCCATACATGTTTTAGCATTGTTTTGGCATACTTTAGGATTGTTTTTGGTTGTACTTGCCATATGGTTCTTATATTGCATAGCTATAGTGCAATTGGCCTTACTAGCTTTGAGTTTTGAGCACCATAGCATGCTTAATTTGTGATATGTATATGATTTGGCATCATTTACCATGACATTTCAGAGCATATAGACTTGTCATGCTCCCACTTCTTTCACCATTTGAGTGCCTCTAAGGGTTATGCATTGTTGCCTAGCTTATGGACCAATATGTGTGCATGCATGTCTTACCTTTTGGTGCCTTAGTTTTGGTGTTAATGGCCACTGTTTTGGACCCTCTTAGGTCTGTCCATATGCGGTTTAAGTTCACTAAGTGTTGCATTACATGGTCCTCACCATTGCATGTTTATTTGCATGTTGCTGCAAGTTCATGATGTTTGGCATGCTTGTTAGATAGCATGTTGTCGCATGCTTGTTTCATTATATTGTTGTTTGCATTGCATGTTTGCATGTTTAGGTTGCATTGCATTTGGCATGCTTGAGTTGCATTGCATTGCATTGTGTGTGCATGCCTTGTGTTGCATTGTGTTTGGATAGGGTGTTAGTCCAAACACGAGGAACGAGGGACGTTTCATACTTAAAGTGATAAAACGTGCCTCAATTCTCGGTCGCCGACCCTCTTGATCATGCATGATAGAGGTTAAGGCATTTATGTGTTTTTGTGCATTTATTTGACATTGATTTGTGCACACTTGGCTCATTTGGCCATCATGATGGCTCGAGAGCCAAGCACTACACTCCTTTGAGCCTTAGACATGATAAGGACTGTGGTTGCGCACATATTTTCTTGTAAATACATTGCCATGCCTCTGTTAGTACTCTGTTGTAGCAAAAGAAGAATTTGTAGGAAGCAGTGGCCGATCGACCACTTAGTCTGCCGATCGACCATCAAAGTTGGCCGATAGACTTGAAACTTGGCCGATAGCCATAAGTTTTGGCCGATGGCCACTCCCCTTGGCCGACCACCTCTCAACATGTCCATAAGGCGGATCAGAATCATCTTGGAGGTTGGCACAATTTTCAGAAGTCTAAAACAGTGCAAACAGTGGCAACATGAGGCATGGCAACGAATTTTCGAGCGAAGCCGGCCGAGCATGCATCTCTTCTTCGCCCGCGAGGCCATTTCACAGCTGTGGATTAGTTTGAATGATTAATTATTTGATTTGTTGTGTAATAATTAAACTAGCTAATTTGTTTAATTAGTTAACGTGTTGTAATAATTAGCTTAGTGTTAGCTAGTTATTCATTTTGATTATGTAATAATTAGTCTAATTAGATTATTAGATTAGTTAGAATAGCTTAGCGTAGCTAGCATGTATTATTCATTCGGACCCTTTGTCGAGAGGGCAAATTTTGTAATAAGTGTGCGTGAGTGTGTGAATGTTTTCCAACCTCACGTCTTTCTCCCTTTTACTTAACCGCTTACGATGGTTAGTTTTAGGTCATATTTCAATTAGCATACTTATGATAGCATATTTGCATACATTCATTCGTATTGCATGCACCAGGCTCGGCGCATCATACTAACTGCATAGTATTTCAATTCCAATTTGGATACATGATTATCAAGTTGCATCTCACATGCCATCTTAGAATAGCCGAGCCTATTTCTAGTTGCATTTTACATGTGTTGCATTAGCCATCTTAACATAAACTAGGATCATGTATGATTTCTAACTAGTTATTGTTTTAGCTTAGAGTACACTGTAAGTGTTTTCGCTTTAGCATCTTGCATGCGTGTAAGTGTTGCCGTAATAGGATGCTTGCCATGAGGCTAACTGCTTATGTGTTCAATTGCCTGAATGCCTGTGGGTGAAGGTTGGATTGCTTGAATTGGAACAATTCATCGAAATGCAAGTTTTAAGCCCACTTGAGAGTGGCAAAATTATGTTTTCTAAGCCCACTTGAGGGTGGCAAAATCCACGACTTAGCCTACTTGCAAGTAGCATCTTCAAACCATTTTCAAACAAATAAACATGAGATATTTTGTTCCAATTTAGGCGATCTAGTCTATACTTGTGTGTTGTGCGCATCACATAGTAATCATAGGCTAATAACCGGAATAAGAACGCATGTGTTTTCAAAAACAAGATATCATGTTAGTAAAGGCCAATCTTTGATCAGGTGAGCGGGGGTGCTCATTGCATGACCTTCCCCTCTCGTACCCAAGTTCCCGAACCGAGGTTGGTGATGACGGACATGGCCTTAGGCACGAGTCAAGATTTCCTATATTTTTCCAAAATAAAATATTTAGGTGGCGACTCTGTATCTAGCAAAGCAGTCCATGTTTGGCACTTCTTTATTAAAATCGATTTTCCAAAACGATTTGTTGGATTTGGACTCTTTGGTGATTTATCAGTCTTGCATTGCACTTTGCGAGATTAGATTCAGAACCGTGACATTGAGTCCGAACTGTAGTAGCTAATGAACAAACCGGATTTCGCGCCTTCGCGCGCGAAGTTGGGACATTTGGGCACGTCTACAGTGAGCTCATATGTACATTTAATCGAAATCATCCCAATTTAAGCGAAATAGCCTTCATCCACCGGCATTCAAAGAGATATATCAAATAAGCATTTAGCCTTATGGTGATATGCTTGATATGGCAACACAAACATATGTGCAATATGCTAAAGCAAGAAATGCTCACCTAGTACTCATTCGAGGCAAGCCAAAATAGAAGGTAATAGTTAGAAAAATGCATGCTATAATATGCAAGTGACTAATGCAACACATACAGAATGCAACTACTAGATTCGACTTGTTAACATGACATATGGATCAACTCAAAGTATGCGATAGCGCACGTATTCAAGTAAATAGGAAATGACAATAATGTTAGAATAATGAATCGAACCCAATGCATGCAAAAATGAATATTTATATATGGTAATGATACGAGACCAAAATATGATACTACATGCAACCATTGTAAGCAAGTAAATAAAAGGGAGAAAAAATGGAGGTTGAAAGACATACACAATATTACATGCGTTAATTGGCCCTCGCAGAAGAGGGTTCGAATGAAATGTCCTAATTAAACTAAATATTACAAACACCAAACGAATGGCTTAACTACATTAACTAATTATCACATATTCGAATAAAATCAACTAATTAATTTACAACATACTAATTATTAAAGCATCAATTTAAAGGACTTGAACGGGAAGCGAGGACCCGTACACGCGCAATCGAGAACATCCTCCCGGAAACCTCTCTGTTTGCTGCCAGATTCTGTTCTGTTTGCAGTCAGAAAATAATTCTGTTTTTGCCTTAGCTTCTACTCTGTTCTGCCACAAAAATACCATTGCCTGTACAAAATAGTAGCCGGCTGGCCTTGGAAAGTGGTTGGTCGGACAGAGTGGTGGCCGGCCGGTCACTGCTTTTGGGAATTGCTTTGCTGCCATAGAGTCAAAACAGAGCAAAATAGAGCAAAACAGAGTGTTTCTAAGAGATGTTTATCCTCTCTGCCCCTCTCTATCATGAAAATGATCAAGAGAAGAGTATATTCGATTCACAAATCATCAATTGTCACAAGTTTGTTGCGTGATGATCTGTGAATCGATAGGACAAAAGATCAATAAATGAGAATAGAAGACCAACAACACCTCCTCCGTATCATGGAGTTACCTCAAGGGAAGGGATAGATATTGCTTCTTGAATCATTAAACATCACTAAAGAGTATATAATGAGTCAAGACGCAATGGGTTCAATATAACGTCTGATTGAACCCAACCCAAATTTTATTACCTTTTTTACCTATTTTATTCCAATTTTATTAGCCTCTTTTACACTACCTTTTCATTTCTTATCTTTTCTTCATTTTTGTCCAAAAATGATAATTGCATCCACTAAGTGCAAAAAAGTGATGAGGAGCAGTTTCAAACAAGAAGTTGTGCTTAGCATGAGAGAGATATAATGCATTGGTACTGAACCTCCCAAAGAGATTACACCATTAAACATGGAAAGTCTCTTTCTTACGTCTTGAGCAACAAACTAGCGTTGGATACAACTCTTAATCAAAGAAAGCAAAGAAATGAGGGAGAGTGCATAGGTAATTATGCAAAGGTAATCATGACAAGTATGAATATTTACATAAAAACTATGTAAAGAAAACTATCAACTCAAATAGATTGGTGTCTATGGCCTAAACAACCAAATCTATGAGGACTTACAACAATACAAGCATAGTATTCAAAGTATAAACAAAATAAACACACTAAACAGTCCCTAAATAGCACAAAATAGTTTTGAAATCATTTAGGAAATGGTGGAAAATATAGACAACAATGGAAGAGAACAAACCTACGAAGCAAGCGTAAGGAAGGACGGCTAACCCCTCTACGTTTTGGACCTTTAAATCACATATATTGGCCTCTGAAAAATCTAAAAAACAGTAGCTAAAAGCAAAGAAACAAGTGGGAAAAACAAGGATATAAGTTATGGGATAAGGTTCAAGAAAGAGAGGTTAACCCCTCCACCTTTGGTAGCTTTTAAATCACAAGTTTCAGCACTTAAAACCAGTCCAAAACAGTGTATAAGCAACAAGAAAAACAGAAGAAAAGAGTAGTGCAAACAAGGCAAAAGATGGCAAATGTTATACCTCTTGAAGAGAGGATACTCCTTAGTTCACAAACCACAAGATGATCACTCTCAAGAGCTGAAATTTAGGGCCAAGAATCTCAGTAAGTGGCCCCAAGTTTTTGGTTTAGGAAGTGTATGGATAGTATATGTATATTTCAAGAGAGAGAGGTAGCATGTTTGGCAAGCTATAGGTACTTGGGAAAACTTTCTAACCCAAACCATGAGGGGGGTCATCTATTTATAGAAAAACACTGTCTCACGTCAGAAATATATGTATTGAGCCAGCTGGTGCAAGACATGTACATGGGGACAGCTAATAGCAGAAAATATCTGTTTGTTGGTAGACATGGCCGATCGGCCATGAAGGTGGACAATCGGCCAACCAAAAATGGCTTGCTGGCCACTTGTTGGCCAGCATGCCCCTGGGTGGTCAGGCTAGAAAAAAATAAATTTTGGCTCAAAGAGGGTGCAAGGTTTAGGTTCTGAAGCTTGAAAGTCGAAGCCTTTTGCTGAAGAATTTGAACGATTGTACAGCGTAACATTACATCATCAAGTGTTCAATATGAGGTGCCCAAGTCTTAAGGCCGATCAAAATGGCGTGTCTACATATTACAAAAGAGAAAGGCCCCCAAGGGCATACAACATTCCAAAGTGTTTTCCAGGTACAACAAAGTAAGTTTTTAAAGTCTTAATACAAAATTCTAAGTCTTAACAACCAAAAAGTTCTTGATCTATCAACTCCAAACTAAACCACGGTTAAATCCAAGTCATTTCTGGAAGTAGTATGGCCCCATCTCTTAGAAAATGAATAGAGGTGAGCTATATGCCCAGTAGGAATACATTTAACCAAGTATTTAATCATTTGAACAAGCCCACGACACCATTGAGACAAGACAAGGTGAGTAATTAACTTACATTTATAAACATAGTTAATTATGTAAACTAATGCACAATTGAACAATCACATTTTTGTCTCACACCAAGCATCATCATATCAAAAAAGGAAAACATACCATGAGTCCCCCCATAAGAGTTCGAATTAAAAAAATTCAATTCACTTTTATTTCCATATTAACTGGCTATTATACGGTAGGACATGGGCACCCAAAATCATCCATTTTTCCACTTTTGCTGGCTATAATACGACAGGACCAGTGGACACCCAAAAATATTTTTCCCATATTCATCCGGTGATAAGCTTAAGACAGGACAATTGGCTACCTTAACTCCCTGCACGGGTACCAACACACACCATCACATCAAAACCAACTGTTATCCTTGGACTCATGCTTAATTTGCCAGACTTTCATTCATTCAACAAGTATTCAACATAATACGAAATGAAAGACAACATCACACTCAAGAAGAATCAATCTCCAAGCCACAATTTCATTATCATCATAATATCCACATTTTTTATCCTTTATTGTTCATAAGACTCCAAAACTTTAAGAAAATTCCAATTAAAGCACTACTGTCTCTACTTAGTTGGAAATTAGGATTTTTAGTCAAATTTGGGCCTTTACCTCTATAAAGTCTCTACTTAGTTGGAAATTAGGATTTTTAGTCAAATTTGGGCCTTTAGCTCTATTTTTATATATACAAATTCTCAACATCAATCTTCCACCTTTATGTTGATTTATTTGACATTTTAATAACACGTGAGTAGAATGTCCCTTATTGTTAAATCCAAAGTTTAATCTAACTCAATCATTCAATCTAGCTTTAAAATCACAACAATACCATATAAACTCCCTCAAATCAAAGAAATACTAGGTTAAAAATAACCCTACCTCAAGTTATGAGCACAAGAACCAAGTTTCTAGATGAACTCTTCACCAAACAAAATTCCAATTAGTAAAGATGATGATCTTCAAGTGTTCTTCACCCTTTGTAAGAGATTTAGGACGGATCTTAGAAGAATAAGGAGTATTTTGGAGTGGAAACTTAAGGTTATTCAGGCTTGAGGCAAGAATGAAGAAGAGAGAAAAGAAAAATGAAGAGAATGATCTAGAATCGTACTTTTTAAAGTGCAGAATCACGCAGACCGCTCGAGCAGATAGCACAACTAAGAGAGGATTGCTCGAGCAACAATTCCATCGCTCGAGCAAAAAAATGAAGAGTCCTAGAAGTTTTGCAGAGCCACAGTGAAACTATTGGGAGTTCACATTCTATGCTCGAGTGGTCCCGTCTGTAAACTTGCAAGATATTGGGAGCAGCAATTCTCCGCTGGAGAGGTCACCTGGAACAAAATGTCACAATCTCTCCCCCTTAGGAAATTTCGCCCTCGAAAAGGCATTCACTCCCAATCTGATAACAAAATATGGCAACAACAATATATTTATCAATCATTAACAATGCCCAATCAAACAATATACTAATGTAAAACCAAAACCAAAGAAAAGGGAGAATTAGAAGATTATGGTCCATTTCAAACTTATCATATACAAGGAAAGAGCAAGGAGACAATTTCATCACAAATTTGAAAATAAGTTCGGGTATTTCTCGCGAACCTCAGCTTCACGTTCCCATGTCACTTCTTCAACACCATGATGGAACCACAATACTTTAACTAACGGAATTATCTTACCCCTTAACACTTGTTCCCGTGTATCTAAAATTTGGATTGGTCTCTCTTCATAAGACATATCTTCATCTACTTCAATCTCTGTCCAATCCAAGACATGGGAGGGATCGGGTTCGTATTTGCGAAGCATAGATACATGAAATACATCATGGACTTCGGAGACAATATGCAAGACAATATGCAACTTCTCCAATCCGTTCAATGATATCAAAGGGGCCAATAAATTGAGGAGATAATTTTTCACTCTTGCCAAATCTCATTAATCCCTTCCTCAGTGAGATTTTTAAAAACATGTGATCCTTAACTTCAAAGGACAAAGGCCTTCGATGACGATCGACGTAACTTTTCCGCCGGCTTTGGGCCGTGACCAATCTTTGTCGAATAAGAGCTACTTTTTCAGTTGTCTCACGAACTAACTCAGGTCCAAGCATAGGTGAGTCTCCAACTTTTTCCCAACATACCGGTGACCTACATGGACGTCCATAAAGAGCTTCAAAAGATGTCATTTCAATGCTGGCCTGGTAACTATTATTATAAGCAAACTCAACTAAGGGTAGATGTTTCTCCCAAGACCCTTTAAAATCTAGTACACATGCCCTCAACATATCTTCTAAAACTTGAATGGTGCATTCGAATTGCCCGTCGGTCTGTGGGTGATAGGCAATACTGAAATTCAATTGAGTACCCAAGGCACTTTGGAGACTTTACCATAGTCTTGCTGTAAAGCGAGGGTCTCTATCAGACACTATACTCACTGGAACCCCATAGAGACGAACAATCTCCCGAATGTAAAGTTCAGCTAGAAACTCTATAGAATCCCCCATGCTCATGGTGATGAAGTAGGCTGATTTGGTGAGTCTGTCGACGATTACCCATATCATGTCATTACTTCTTTGTGTTCTAGGAAGGCCTATAACAAAATCCATGTTAACATGCTCTCATTTCCATTCAGCAACTAGAAGAGGTTGTAGCAGTCCTGCTGGTGTTTGGTGTTCGGCTTTGACTTATTGACAAGTTAAACATTTGGACATGAATAAAGCTACGTCTTTTCTCATACTTCTCCACCAGAATTGTCGACTGAGGTCATGATACATTTTGGTGCTTCTCGGGTGTACGTCAAAGCATGAATGATGGAAGTCTAGCAAAAATTCATCCCTCGTAGATGTAGGCATAAACAACCGGTCAAGGTAACGAATACTAGAGTCCGTGTAAATATTCAAGTCCCTCTCTTCTTTTCCTTGGGAGATTTTTTCTCTAATCCCATCCACTTCTGCATCACCTAATTATGCTTCAACTACTCTTGTGACAATGGTGGGTTGTGCGACGGTGTTAAATAGGATAGCTTGTTCCGAAGATTCATGAAATTGCAAGTCAAATTCATTAACATCCCTCATCATCTTCCATTCCCATATTGCTAGATTGGCTAGGGTACTTACGGACTTTCTACTCAAAGCATCCCTTACAACATTGGCCTTACCGGGGTGGTAGTGTACTTCAAAGTCATAGTCTTCCAAGAATTCCATCCATCTCCGTTGACACAAGTTCAAATCTTTTTGGAAGAATAGATACTTAAGACTCTTGTGATCGAAGAAGACTTCAAATTTTTCACCATACAAATAATGTCTCCACAGTTTCAAGGAAAAAACAACGGCAGCAAACTCTAAATCGTGTGTTGGGTAGTTCCTCTCGTGAGTCTTCAATTGGCACGAACCATACGTTACTTCTTTGCCTTCTTGCATCAAAACACACCCTAGCCCCTCTCTAGAGGCATCACAATACATGGTGTACCCCAAGCCGCGTTCTAGAATAATAAGAATAGGAGCGGTGGTCAACCTAAGCTTTAGTTCTCAAAAAACATTCTCACAAACTTCATTCCAAGTAAATTTCACTCCCTTGCTGGTTAATTGAGTCAATGGTGATGCTGTGGAACAGAAGTTCTTTACAAACCGGTAGCAATAGTTGGCTAAACCCAAGAAACTATGAATCTCTGCAACATTTTTAGGTTGTTTCCAATTTTATATCACCTCTATTTTTAAGGAGTCCACCATAACTCCATCTCCGGAGACTACATAGCCCAAAAACTTCACTTCCGAAAGCCAAAACTCATATTTCCCATATTTCGCATATAAATGATCTTTCCTAAGGAGTTGCAAAATAGTACAAAGATGCCCTTCATGCTACTCTTCAGAAGGAGAATAGATTAGAATATCGTCTACAAAAACGACCACAAATTTATCAAGAAACTCTTGGAAAATTCGATTCATAAGATCCATGAAAGTGGTTGGCGCATTAGTTAAACCGAATGGCATGACCAAAAACTCGTAATGGCCATATCGAGTACGAAAAGCAGTCTTAGGGATATCTTCCTCCCTAACTCGAATGTGGTGATAACCCGACCTTAAATCTATCTTCGAAAAACAACATGAACCATTAAGTTGGTCAAAAAGGTCGTCTATTCGAGGCAAAGGGGTATTTATTCTTAAATGTAGCTTGGTTCAGTTTACGGTAATCTATACACAATCTCAATGACCCGTCTTTCTTCTTTTCAAACAATGATGCAGCTCCCCAATATGAGGTGCTAGGGCCTATGAAGCCCTTACTTAGCAACTCCTGTAATTGTTCCTTTAGAACCATCAATTCAACTAAAGCAAACCTAAATGATGACAAGAAGATATGTGTTGTACCCAGTATTAAATCTATGGTGAACTCAACTTCTCGGTGAGGAGGTAACTTAGTGAGATCTTTAGGAAAGACGTCAAGATACTCACATACTACCCTCGAAAACCCATTCCGGACTGTACCGCTTTCATCATCTAAAAAGGCCGCTAAAAGAGAACTAAATTGACCCCAACCATGTGGATAGTACGATGAGAATAAGGATTTATCGCTGCTGTCTCCCAGAAATGTGAAACGGTCACTGTCCGACGTATATACTGTGACTCTCCCATGTAAACAATCTATAGTAGCCCGGTAAATAGACAACCAATCCATGCCGAGACTAACATCAAATTCTGGCATTTCCAACAATACAAAATTAAACGAAAGCTGTCAACCCGCCACCTCAATCACACACCCCTGACATCCCTGGGTCAAAGTGACTTTACCTCAACTGGTGACTCTACAGTGATTGAAGATTTTAATTGTTTACTTTCTAACCCCAACAACAATATAAAAGAAGTGGCTATAAATGAATGAGATGCTCTAGTGTCAATCAACGCACTAGCCCAAGTATTGAAAATAGTAAATGTACTTCTCACAGCCGACGACCCTGAAGTCTACTCTAAGCAATGACAACACATACCCTTCCTTGTGACCTCTGTTCTCGCAAATCATCTTTATCAGCATAAGTTTATTGTGCGGATTATGCAGATATGGCCCCCTAAGCTATTCTAGATGATTGGCCTGACTAAGCTGGCTGGTGAGATTGTCTCTATCCCTGGACCATCTAAAAACCTCCAAACTGTCCAGATCTTGTCACATTAGTAGTCCCCGCTCTCTGTGGACAAAACTTCTTCAAGTGCCCGGTTGGCCGCACTGATAACAAGTCGATAACTAACCCCTATTCTGAGATTGGCCCTGTGGACACACAGATTTAGACTGTGTTTCACTCTTCTGTCCACACTCTGAAGCTTTGTGACCCAATTGGCCACATCTATAACAAGTACTAGGAATTCAACCCGTACTCCTTGAACTTCTACCTATCATAGAATCAGAAGATTTGACCTGTTGTGGGGGTGATTGAAATGATGACGATGAACCCCTCGACCTTTCTGAAGATCTTGAGTCACTCTTAAATTCAAAATGCCCCATCCTCTTTAATTTATACCTTGTCTCCTCTGTCTCTACCATGATATCTACATGGGCTGCGGCCTCTACTAGGCAATCGTAATAACGAATCATATTTCCTATCACCTTTATTAAATTTTCGGCCTTAATCTCTTTTCAAATTCCAAACATTGGCATTCCTCGGTTGCTACTAGCTCCAGTGCAAAACGAGATAGACTAGTGAATGTGGCTTTAAACTCAGCAACATGTGTATTGAGTTGTAATAGTTCTTCAAACTGTTTCCTTAACCCTCCCTAGCTATGGGAGGGAGGAACTTCTCTTGAAAGGCATGTACAAATGCCTCCCTTGTGTGCTCACCTCTTTTCTTAACATACTTCCACCATTGTCCAACCTCTCCTTTCAACTAGTAAGATGCTAATGCTACCTGTAATTTATTCTCTTAGATATCCAAAATCTCAAAAGATTTCACAAGATGTTCCAACCATTCATCTGCCTTCATTGGATCAGGCCCATCACTAAACTCGGCTGGCTTTGAACGAAAGAACTCATTTTTTAGAAAGGAAGCCCTAGTTTCTCCTTCAATGGTTCTAACCGCTTGCTTGGCCCTAAGTATCTCTATTGACTCACGAAGAACACCCACCATCTCCTGGGCTAATGCCCCCATTGCATCTTGGGCCGTTATTTTGCCCTACCCCTTCTTCTTAGAGAGGAATATCTTGTTGTGCCGACGTATCCCGACAACCTCTGCGGGGCCTACCTCAACCTCTTCCTCATCTCGACATCCTATATAGATGTAAGAAGAAAAATTTAACTCACAACCCATACACCACATACCACCCACATATCACGCACGCGAGTCTAACATACTCCTATGTAAACACCTATATCATATAGCACACCACGTATTCACATAAACACATAGAGCACACACGAGTTACTCTCCCAAGACTCTAACTAGTCCCATGACACTCAAAGATTTCCTAATGGAAAAAGCATTGATCTAGTGCCTTTCCAAAAGGACTTCAATGATTACAATGGGCACTAGTCATATCCTAAGAGCTTAACTCCATACCCATATAACATATAAATACACAAAACACACAAGGCACATAAGCGTCTCATCCTAGCCTAGGAAACCCATCGTGACAAATGTCACTTCCCACGAGCCCAAGGTATTCAAACCCAGAGCTCTGATACCAATTTGTAACACCCTACAAATTTACACATGAATACACCACAACAAGCATATCAATATACAGAATAGCCATCTTTCTCATTGAACTAAGGTTCAAGAAGTTACAATTACAAATTTCGTATTCCCACAATACCTTGAACTCATCTCCCAGTTCAATGATCTAGACGACATTACAAAAGAGAAAGGCCCCCAAGGACATACAACACTCCAAAGTGTTTTCCAAGTACAACAAAGTAAGTTTTTAAAGTTTTAATACAAAATTCTAAGTCTTAACAACCAAAAAGTTCTTGATCTATCAAGTCCAAACTAAACCACTAGTAAATCCAAGTCATTTCTAAAGTAGTATGGCCTTATCTCTATAAAATGAATATGGGTGAGCTATATGCCCAGTAGGAATACATTGAACCAAGTATTTAATCATTTGAACAAGCCCACAACACCATTGAGACAAGACAAAATGAGTAATTAACTTACATTTATAAACATAGTTAATTATGTAAACTAATGCACAGTTGAATAATCACATTTCCATCTCATACCAAGCATCATCATATCAAAAAGGAAAACATACCATGAGTCCTCCCAAAAGAGTTTGAATAAAAAAATTCAATTCACTTTTATTTTTAAAAAAAACCTTCCTACATTTACCGGCTATTATACGATAGGACGTGGGCACCCAAAATCATCCATTTTTCTACTTTTACCAGTTATAATACGGCAGGACCAGTGGACACCTAAAAACATTTTTCCCACATTCATCCAGCGATAAGCTCAAGATAGAGCAATTAGGCACCTTAACTCCCCGCGCGGGTACCAACACAAACCATCACATCGAAACCAACTCTTACCCAGGACTCATGCTCAATTCGCCAAACTTTCATTCATTCAACAAGTATTCAACACAATACAAGATGAAACACAACATCACACTCAAGAAGAATCAATCTCCAAGCCACAATTTCATTGTCATCACAATATCTACATCTTTTATCCTTTATTGTTCACAAGACTCCAAAACTTTAAGAATATTCCAATAAAAGTACTACTTTCTCTACTTAGTTAGAAATGAGGGTTTTTAGTCAAATTTGGCCCTTTCCTTCTATTTTTATATATACAAATTCTCAACATCAATCTTCCTCTTTTATGTTGATTTATTTGACATTTTAATAATGAGTAGAATGTCCCTTATTGTTAAATCCAAAGTTTAATCTAACTCAATCATTCAATCAAGCTTTAAAATCACAACAATACCAAATAAACTCCCTCAAATCAAAGAAATACTAGGTTAAAAATAACCCTACCTCAAGTTATGAGCACAAGAACCAAGATTCTAGATGAACTCTTCGCCAAACAAAATTCTAATCCATAAAGATGATGATCTTCAAGTGTTCTTCACCCTTTGTAAGAGATTTAGGTCGGATCTTAGGAGAATGAGAAGTATTTTGGAGTGGAAACTTAGGGTTTTTCGGGCTTAAGGCAAGAAGGAGGAAGAGAGAAAAGAAAAGTGAAAAGAATGATCTAGAATTGTACTTTTTAAAGTGCAGAATTGCGCAGACCGCTCGAGCGAAACTTCCTTCGCTTGAGCGGACAACATAGCTAAGAGAGGATGGCTCGAGCGACAATTCCATCGCTCGAGCGAAAAATAAAGAGTCCTAGAAGTTTTGTAGAGCTACAGTGAAACTACTAGGAGTTCACATTCTACGCTCGAGCGGTCCCGCCTGTAAACTTGCAAGATATTGGAAGCAGCAATTCTCCGCTTGAGCGGTCACCTAGAACAAAATGTCACACACAGGTACCTCATCGTCGTTCATTAACCATGCCTAGACCAAATGTGGACGACTATGAAAAAGTGCTTAACAAAATAAAAAAAGAGAACAATAGATTGTTGATGCAGAAATGTCGACATTTCATGCTTCAACTAGCCATTGAAATGGCAGCGGCAAACAATAGACAATTGACTAAAATTGAGTGCAATAATGTCCTAAGCAACGAAAAATATCTCTCCGACTACAACATGTCAGATAGGGATGTAATTGGTTCGGTACGATCGGTATTTAGGTAAAAAATTACACCGAACCGATAATGTCGGTTTTATTATTTTGAACACCGATACAGACCGCTTCTCACATCAAACCGCACCGAACCGAACCAATTGAAGCAGTTCGGTTTGGTGCGGTTTAATCGGTTTAGAATTTTTCAAACTTGAGCCATTTTTAAATATAATAATTAATCTATATAAAAATATTAAATTAGTTATTTGTCTACCATTTCAAACATATCCAATCCATCCATTTAATACATACTTTTTAATTCCTAAATTAACAAAAATAAAAACAAAAATAAAAATTACAATAATAAGGTTTCAAGAATAATGAGTTAGAGTTAAGATTATATATAATAAGAGTTTACAAACTTAGGTTATAAAGATGATAAGATTAATTAATTAAGGTTAATAATTTATTATACTTATTAATATAATTAGATTATTAGATTATATATATATATATATTATAAATACAATATATGTTGAAGCGGTTGGTTTCGGTTTAGATCGGTGCACAAGGTGCTTAAACCGATACCGAACCGAAATCCAAAAAAATTTGAATTTAAAAATTACACAGACCAATTCTCGTTGAAAAACAGACCAAATATAGCTGGTTTGGTCCGTTTTTTCGATTTTTCTTACATCCCTAATGTCAGATGAAGAATGAAGAATTTGACAACTTCTGTTTAAGAAAATGTTTGTTTGTTGTGTCATTTCTAAGTTGTTATTGAGTATGTCGACCTACTTTTTTTTTTTTAGTGCTATATTCTGTGTTTAATCCCTATATTAAGTATTTAGTACTTTAAATTGTTTATGTAATGAAAAGTTTTATTACATATATGGAGTTAGTATAAATTAAATACTATGGCTTTAAGTTGTATGAACATAATGTAGGCATATATTGAAACTCATAAAATAATATAAAAAGATTTCATAACATACATATAGAATAGTTATGATTACATTCTAAATATTATAACCCGACTAAAGGATTATTATGAAGAAATTTTATTATTTTTATTCCTCATCTGACATCTCAACGTCGGATAATACTTGTTCCTCCCTACTTGCATTCAAGTAAAATTCTGCTTCATGCATTAACCCATCTTCAGCGTACTTAATTGCGAGTTGATGCAAGTGATATCAATTTAAGCGCATTAACATTGGGTTAACTTCTTCACAAATGCAGGGTATCAATGGACATGTTCTTTATAGCAATTCTGATTTAAGACCCAACCCATTTGATATTATGGATTCAGGCTTCTTGGTTTTGTATTGTTGTTCTTGTCTTATTCCTCTTTTCCTTCCTTGAATTTGTCTATTGGGATGTGTTGGTTGTGTTTGGAATAGGTTGGTACCTTGTTTTTTTCAAATACCTTGTTGCCCAGAATTTTGCTTTTATGCTTGAGCGCTACTTCTTGCCCTCAAGCGGGTTTTGTGAACTCTCAGTACTTTTGCAGGTCTGCAAAACTACTAGGACTTGTTATTCTTCGCTCGAGAGAAGCTTCTTGCACTCGAGCGGTATTGCGCTCGAGAGTTTCTTTTTACGCTTGAACGTTGGCCTTCTGTCTGTAAAACTATTAGGAATGTGTATTCTACATTCGAACGTCACTTCTTGTGCTCGAACGGTAATTATTTTGTGTCTAGACACTCGAGCGTCACTTCTCGCGCTCGAGTGGACTGCACGTAAATCAGTTTGTAAAAATCACTTTTTACATCACTTTTTCATCTCTCTCTCTCTAAACATTTCAAAACCCTAAATCTAGAGCGCCTCTCTCTAGAACTTACTCTCTCTCTACAAATACACCAAGATCTACCCATTTCCCCACTCTACTCCCTTTGTAAAAAAGGTAGAGCTCACCTAGAGCTTTATTTTCATCCAAATAGAGTTGGGTTTCAGTTTCATCCGAGTTTCATCCATGCTTTTCTCGTCTTCTAGCTTTGAGGTAGGGATTCTCTACACTCTTTTATGATTTTGAACTTAGTTCTTTGTTTTTATAAAACAATCTTGTAATTTTGGAGGATTTTGAACAAACCTAGGGTTTTGGTTTAAAATCAAAATAGAGGTTTTCAAATGGATGAATTGAAAATGGTTGTGGGAGTGGAAATGAGGTTGAGTTGTGATAAAATTATTGATTTGATACTTGAAGAGGATTTTAAAAGAAAATGGATTTTGCCCTAAATGTCTCAAATATTTTTTTTGTATAAATAAATAGAATTAATGTTAGAAATGTGAAATTGGATGGATATTATTATGGATGGTGAAATTGGATATATATTATCACTCACATCTTGAAATTTGGAAAGTTTATCTGTATTGGAGATTTTATATATATTTAGAAATATCTGTTTTGGGTTATCGGTGGAAGATAGCTTTGATTGTTGTAGAAATTGCATGAGGATTAGATGAATTGAAACTAATTTCTCATCCATGTGCATTGAACGTTGTTGCTCATTTAATACATTGTAAATGTATATGATTTTAAGAAAAAATGGTGAATGTGGAAAATGAGTGTGTATCACCAAATCAAGTTGGCCTGTGTGTCCAAGGTAAAAGTCTCAAAAAATACGCGTATACATGGGTGTCAGTTCCCGTTGATGAAATATTTGTAAAATGGCAATAATAGCGCTTGCATAGGCTACGTTTACATAGGTGCTGTTTGACGGTTTTCCGCAGACGAAATATCTGTGAATGTTTGTACCAGTTTAAGAATTTCTCCCTTGTTTTCTATTGTAAAGGACATGATTTGAGAATTGTGATATAAATTGAGCATGGCATGGTTTTTGGGAAAGAAATGTAAGACGTTTTGGTCATAAGCATTGCATATGCATTCCATCCTTATATTTTTGTTAAAATTCATATATTGTGTTGGATTATTTCTACAGGGCTTTGGCTCACCCTATCAAGGAAAACCATTTTTAGGTGTTGGTGAGAGGCCTCCTCCAAGACAGTATCTTGGGAGGATTGGAGCAAGAGCTTCATTTTGTTTACTTGTTGATATTATTTTGTATAAGTCTAAGGCTTTACCTGTATTAAATTTAAATCCATTTTGATGTAACCAAGTACAATCTTGGAAAGTTGTAGTCTTCAAGGCATTTCAATTATCTGTTCCACTTCTATTTCATACTTTTGTTGTTGACACATGCTATAGATTCAAGGTTAGGACTTATGAATGTATATTCGCATATGTCACCCTTTTGTACAACTGAGTCTTATGTAATGGAAGGATATTATACTCTGATTTATATTTTTATTTACTTATCGTTGTGGATGGTTTATTGTATTTATTTCGGAGCATTACAACTTCGACCTCCTTTAAGGAATTCGAATATTCTTTTCTGCACACAACTCTTGAAGAATATTCGCCTAGGTAGACTGATATTGCCACTTTGCTCTTATGGTATTCATGGTCGCCGTTGTGTAACGAAGATTAGGGTTCAATGGATATTCAAAATCATCATTTGAAACCCAATGGCGACCTATTACGATATATAAGTCACTAACAGTGTATCTTATGGTGAATTATTATATATAATCTTATAACAATTTGTGGATGCAATTGAGTTAGTTTTCACATACTAGTATATATTTATAGCAACTTGAAGTAGCTATGTTGTAACCAACAATTGCAAACACAAGTCACGGGTAGCTAACAATTGAAATGGCATGACAAGTGAAATCGCATGTTGAAATGCAATTTCAATTTGCCACGATAGCAGTCCATATTATCATAAAATTACATTTTTAACATGCGATTTCAAGTTAAAATTGCATTTTGAAAATACAATTTCAAAAAGCAGCTTAGTTTTTCAAATAGTTTAAAAAGTGGATTAATTCTCTAAAATTTTTTTTTTTTAGAGAAAAAAAAAATTCCATGTTTGGGAAGTTGGCTATGAGGCTTTTTTTGGTTAAACTAAAATAGCCAATAATGACAAAGTGGGTGTTTGGGAAGTGGATTTTTATATAAGTTTTTTTAGTTGTAGGATATTATTGGAGAAAATTTTTTTAGTGTTTGGGAAGATAGTTGGATTTTTTTGTGGTTGAATGTGATATTTGTGAGAGAAAAAGTGAAATGATTATGGGGTTGGATGTGATATTTTGTTTGGATTTGTTTTTTTTTTTTTTTGATTTTGCAAAAATTGTCTTTTAGTGGAAAAAATCAAAAAAAAACCTAGGAGAAAAACTTGCCAAACACCGCAATAAGTTAAAAAAGTTAATAAAATAAAATGTCACATTTAATCCAAAATCATTTTGTTTTTTCTCTCACAACCATCAAATCTACTACAAATAATAATAATAATTAACTTCCCAAACACAACTTTTGTAGTCAGGCTAAAATAATAAAAAAAAGCTAAAAGCCAACTAAAATACCAACTTCCCAAATGAGGCCAATATTACTTATTTTAAAAATCCATATAAAAAATATTATTTGAAGTGTGAGTTATACATAATTTATTAAAATACAAATGTATATAAATGTTAGGTAGACTACCAAATTATTCTTAAGATAAATCATAATAGCCTTCATCCTCAAATGGTAATCGTAGTCAAATGTATGTCTTCTTCTTTCCCTTTTTTTAACAGCAAAAATAAATAAATAAAAGAAAATTTATTGATAAAAATCAATATGCAAAGAGTACTGAAATAAATATCAATAAAGGAAGGATTAGTGCACAAAGTTTCAAAACAAAACTAAACAATCCTAACTAGGTGGGCAGTGAAAAAACAAGTCATCATCTACACTAATAGGTTAGGTTTTAAACATTAAAGTGGTTTAATTAAAAAATGAGCCCAAAAAATAGGATAAATTACAAATACACCCCTTGAAGTTTGCTTAAAGTACAGATTGCCCCCTATGGTATGGAAAATTACAAATATCTCATTGTTAGTATTTTTTTATTTAACAGAATTAACTAAAAAATGAAATTCATAATTGTTCTCCTATACAATAATAAAATTACCTAAATTATTAATTGAATATATTTCTAATATCATTAAAAACTGTTAATTGACTTGATGATTTATTAATAAAATAGGCGATTTGTTATGAAATTAGAAATCTCAGGGGATAGAATGTAATTTCTAAAACCTCAGGGACGATTCGTATTTTAATCAAATTTCAGAAGGTGTATTTGTAATTTATCCAAAATAATAAGTTTGGGGGCTAACTCAAAATCATTTTATATATACAAATATATTTTATTTATTTGTTTAATAGATTAATTTTAATTGTGGTATATAATTCAAATAATGACAATTGTTTTGTTAGGTCTAGAGCAAGAAAAGTTGTTTTGGGAGATAAGTTGATATTGGTAAATAGTTTAATTTATTCTTTTTAGTATGAATTTTTTTAAATAAATATATATATTTGCTCGCAGGTGATCGGACATCGACGGAGCTCGGAAGAAAGGAATACGGGCACGCCGGAATATTTGCTCCCCGTACAATATATATATATATTAATTTTAAAATTTTGAAAATATTGGTCTTAATGGTGAAGTCAGACTAAAAGAATGACTTTGGATTATGCTAAATGCTAGACTGACCTACTCCAAATTTAATTTTTATTTTCAATGGTTAATTTTATTGTAATTGAACTATTTGAAGGGAGAACTTGCAACTATGCTTAATAAAGGGAAGATTAATTTGAGGAGTGACCGAGAAAGGGACTACTCTCTTTGTTCTCTTTTCTATTTTATTAACCATTTTTTATTGAGTTTTAGGTTAAAAATTAATTAACACATGTGATTTGTTATATAATTGGATGAACTTTAATGGCCTGTTTGGTAGGGCTTATTTCCAGCTTATTTCGGCTTTTAGCTTAATTAAAGCTATTTTGATATGTTTGGTTCATCTTAACAATGCAGTTTATAGCTTTTTGTAAGTCAAAAATCAACTTATTTTTTGAGTGGGGGAGGAGAAGCTTAATTTATAAGTCAAAAATCAACTTATGTTCACAGCTATAAGTTATAAGCTGTTAGGCTATAAGTTACAATCATTTTCCCACATCTCTACCAAACAGGGCCAATATAAGATTAATTATAATTACAAAATTTCAATGGCATAATTTCTTTATGTTTTACCATAAGTACAATTTTTATAGTTTATTCTATTTTTTGTCTTTATTTTTTTAATAAGTACAATTTTTATAGTTTATTCTATTTTTTGTCTTTATTTTTTTAATAATTACATTATAACACGTATTTTTATATTTAATACATAAAACACACCATTGATGACAAGACCATAAAAAAAAGATCTTAATTGTAATTGTCATGAAAATAACTAAAACTTATTTGGTTCTAAATCTCTTTTTCCTTTTCATTTTAAAATATTTTTAATTATTATTTAATAATATTATTATTTTTTAATTACTTGTATGATACCGTTCATAGCATGGGTGTACTGCTTGTAGACCAATAATGAAAATTTTGACTATATATGCATATGTACTATAAAAAGAAAAAATTTAAAGAAAAAAAAAAAAAAAAAAAAAAAAAAAAAAAAAAAAAACAAAAAAAAAAAAATCAACCAAAAAAAAAAAAAAAAAAAAAAAAAAAAAATAGACCCATTCAATAAAAATTTGAAACATTCAATAAAAAATGAGAGGAAAAAAAAAGGCTCACTTGTTAAATGGGCCGTTGTGCCATTACTCTCCATTTCTTGAAACATTCACTAATAGACCCACACAACACTTCCATTCATTGTCTAACTTGAATTTTTCAAGTCTAATCAAAACAAACTAAAACATCTTGTTTTTGAAAAACAATAAAATCAAACATAAAGGCATTCTAAACAATGCTAATTTTTAAAATTACAGTAAAAATTATCACAATGATTATCATCAAAATAGTATGAAATTCAAAAATTAAAATAGAAGACCCAAATTATTAGCATAAAAAAATCAAGTACTCGCTCTTCTTGGTTCTTGCTTCTCTACCGTGTAACGCCCTCAAAATAACAACAATAAACCCATCTAATAAGACATACATTTACATATAAACTAACCACATTCTTTCATTCATTAGAGTTCCATTACATAAGTATTAAA
>NW_021025310.1:1207803-1226014 GCF_004153795.1 Camellia sinensis
TGTATTTTTTGTCTTTTTGGACTAAAAAAGTTGAGAAAAAAATATGGAGGTTTGGGTTAACTTTTTGACTTTTTATAGAAAAATGTGTATTAAAAAATTGTATAAGAGATGATTAGAGAGGGGTGGGCCCCAGCCGTACAACCGGCTGGGGTGAATTGGGGTTGGAAATTAATGGCTAATTTTTGTACAAAGCACTGGACGGTTTTGTTTGGCCCGTGGGGGTCATCACGGGTCCCATTTTAATAATCTGAACCGTGCAATATGTGTAACTCGTCGAACACTATGTACTTATAAAAAATCACGTTAATCGGATATCGATAGCTATCTGATCAGATTTATTTATTTTTCAATCATTAATTATAACACCATCCATTTGTTGTACATAACTGATTTGATCATATAGTTATCGATATCCGATCAATGTGATTTTTTGCAGACATATAGTACTTGACGATTTCTACACATTGAACAGTTCAGATTATTAAAACGGGACCCGTGATGACCTCCATGTGACGAACAACGGTGTGTGTAAAAACCACACCCAATCATTTCTTTTTCCTCCACTGCCGCACACAGCACTGCCGCACACATCAATTCGGTGAATAGTGATTTTGAAGAAAATTGATTTTTTAATTTTTTTTTTTTGGTGAATAGTGATATCTTTTTGAATTTTGGAGTAACTTTTTGACTTTTTAACTTATATAGGATAAGCCAAACCAGCCCTTAGTCTTCCCAAACTTGACCTAAATAATTTTTTGACTTTTTAAATTTTTCATGATTCCAAACTTGGCCTTATTTAGGATATCATTTCCCCAATTTTAGATTCTGTACTAAAAATAAAATTATTGGATAAAAAGTATTTACATTCAAATTTCCGCTCATCACGCTCGTTCCTGTAAAAGAGATTTTTTTTTTTTTAAAAAAATTTTTTTTTTTTTTTTTTTTTTTTTTTTTTTTTGGGTTGGAGGGTTTTTATTGTAGATCTACAAGCAAAGCAAACCAGAGAGATTCCATTTATTTAATTTTTTTACTATTTTTCCATTGGTCAGTTTGACCCCTAACTGTCCTGACCTTTACCGCCCCACCTCTTATTCAGGGTCTTTGTTTGTTTAGAGTGATCAATCATTGAGCCAAAAAAATCGGTTTTCGCACCTCTATTCTGCATTTTCAAGGTTTTTGTTGAAATCTGCACGTCTTGTTCTATTTGCATGAGTGTATTATAATTTATAATAAAAGATAATCTTCGTAAGTAGTTCATGATTGCTGTTTTCTGGGTCTAGGGTCTCTAAAACTTGTAGGGGCTTTGAAATTTCACACTCATTTCTTACATGAAATCTTGAATTTCTTAGAGTTTTTCTGCCTAGGGTTTCTGTCTTTCTTTTTTTTTATTTTTTATATTTCTTTATTGTATCGAGGAGATCTGGCTTCAGTTTTACTCCATTGTAATTATTTTGTTATATAATTGAAGAAAGACTGTTTTTGTGAGTGAAACTTGCAATTTAAACAACTGGGTATGTGTGTTTTCATGCTAACAAGTGCTCATTGCAACTGAGAAAGAACATTTCTCACAGTAGAGGTGGTATTGGTATCAGATCAAAGTATGCCTTTTTTTTTTTTTTTATTTAGGGTTTGGAATCTTTTGGGTCTCTTTGAGTAGTAGGGATTTGGCTTGATTTCAATTTTTTTTTTTTTTTCCAATGTTGGTGGGAAAATTGTGTACCATTTTGTGCATCAATCTTCAATTTTTTTCGGATTGTAGGGTTGAGAGATGTTCATTTCTACTGAGAAAGAAGTACAGATCTCACAGCCTTCAGAAAATGGGATGGAGTCTCCCAAATCATCCCCTTTGGGCTCAAACCCAGATTGCCCTGTTGCCCTGCTACCGGCTTCCGAAATACCCAATTCTCCTCCGGTTCCCGCCATTTCCACTGATGTAAATGTGGTTCCTGAGCATGAAAAGGATGAGCTTGAGAGGACAATATCAAATCTGGAAGGTAAAATTATCTGGATGTTGATTTGTAATATTGGTTGCTGTTAATTTTTTATTATTTGAATTTGAATGTGTTTTGTTGATTTGTTAATTTAGGAGAAATTATGGGGTTGAGGCTGAAGCAGAAATCTTTGGATGAGAAGAGAAGAGAAGCATTGAATAAGATATTAGACACCAAAGGTAATAAAATGCAATAAAATTGATTCGATCATTCATCTATTTGAACTGTATTTATGAAAAATTTATTTCAATTTGTAGGCTGCATTAGAGTATTTTGTCGAATTCGGCCCTTTTTATCAACCAAGAAGAGAATTCACCAACCTATTGTGGTTGGATCAGAAAGGATTGTGGTTGGATCTGCTGGAAATAGGAAAGAATTCGGGTTTGATAAAGTGTTCCTTCAGGAAGCAACCCAAGGTTGGCATCCAGCTTTCTTGTGTTTTTGTAAAATGTTATTTTTTCCCCCCCCCCCAATTGTAGTAATAGATTTTGTAATGCTTTAATATTTGTGTAGAGGATGTTTTTGTTGAGGTTGAACCAATCCTCAGATCTGCACTACATGGGCACAATGTATGTATTTTAGCTTATGGGCAAACAGGCACTGGCAAGACCTTCACAATGGTCAGTGGTAGATGTTTAAATTTTATCATTCTTTCACAATTGCTGTTGAAAAATATACTATTTGGTTATCAACACTTGTTGGTTTGAATTGTTCTCTAGGATGGGACAAATGCTTCACCGGGGCTTGTTCTTCGAGCTCTTCAAGAGCTGTTTCACCAAGCCTCTCTGGATAGCTCTGCTACATATTCTTTTTCAATGAGCATGTTGGAAGTTTACTTGGGTAATCTAAGAGACCTATTAGCTCCAAAACCATGTAGATCATATGGACCTGTCTCAAGATGGTAACTAATCCCACCTCACATACACAAACTGAGTAATGATTGTTAGGTCATTTGTTACATTGCTTACTATGATTTGGCTAACTCTACTACAGCAATCTCAACATTCAAACAGATGTTAAGGGATTTGTGGAAATTGAAGGTCTAACAGAAGTGGAGATCTCAAATTTTACAAAAGCAAGTTGGTGGTACGCCAAGGGTAGGCGGATTAGATCTACTTCATGGACTAATGTCAACGAGACATCAAGCAGATCTCATTGGTGGGTTCTTAGTCATTTCGAAATATTCACTTTTTAGGTGGATTAATTGGACTTACATTATCTCTTTAGTTCTATATATCTAGCTTAATGAGGATCAACATTTTCCGACACGAGGATGCTTCAGGAGGAAAAGTAGAAGTAAGCAAATTGTGGATGGTTGATCTCGGAGGAAGTGAGCGACTGTTAAAAACAGGAGCGACTGGCCAAACACTCGATGAGGGAAGGGCCATAAATCTCTCTCTTTCAGCTCTAGGTGATGTTGTTGCAGCCCTCAAACGAAAGCGAGGTCATGTTCCATACAGGTGATTTTAAGCCCAGAAATGTTTATATATGTTTAAATGAATTATGGGCTGTAGATTAAGTAGTTAATATTTCTTCTTGTGATTAAAACTATAATGTGTGGTTGTTGCAGAAATAGCAAGCTAACTCAAATTCTCAAAGATTCCCTTGGTAGAGTATTTCATTTCCATTTTTCTTTATCTCTGTTTCCTTTAATTAGACAGTGTGTTGTGGACTGTGGATATCTAGAACGAATTTAGAACATTTCTGTTTTAACTTGCATAAAACTTGGAGTTCATTCGTTTTCATTGACATTTTCAACAAGCTCATTTTTGTGCATTTGCAAGACATGAAATTCAGTTAATTATGATGTTTAAAATACTTCTATTAATGCCCTATCAACTGTTGGAATTGCAAAATCTCTTACGCCTCCTTTTCCTTGATGATTGATTTAGGTGATAGATCAAAGGTATTGATGTTAGTGCACATAAGCCAATGTGAAAATGATGTTCTAGAGACAACCTGTTCACTGGCATTTGCACAGAGAGCAAGAGCCGTTGAATCCACCAGAGAACTCACAGAGGTACTCTTCTCTTATTTCTTTGTAATTGAATGAAAAGGTGTAGGAAAACAAAATCTGATCACAGAATTGGACACAACTCTCTTACATGAGGGGGGTCTCAATTTTTTCTGGGTCCTACACCAATGTGAGATGGTTGTGTTTGGTTATGTGCAAGTAGAAGAACTGTAATTGAATAGATGCTAATGTTTCAAATTCATCAACTGTTATTTATCATGTGCATCATTTCAGGACCTGAAGAAGCAAAAGGAAAAGAGGATTGCCGAGCTTGAGGAAGAGTTCAGGGACGCTGAGGAAGAATATGAAAAGGTTTGGAATCAAACACAAAACGCTGAGTTGTTGTTAAGTGAAAAAAAAAGTCACTTCGCAGCCAAGTTTCAGCTTCTTGAAGATGAGAGTAAGACTCCCACAAGTGGCAAAGAGTTTGTTGAAGTTCTGGAAACCCCTAGAACGTCTGATAAAGTAATTAAAAGGAAAGTTAACACATCCGTGCCTCGTTTCATGAATCCCACCATGGCCAGTCGCCAAAGGCAGAGTGCCGCAGAAAGAGAAGTTGATGCCAGGGCAAGAATGTTGAGATCAGGGACTAGAAGTTCAATCCAAATTTCGGGTTCACATTCACTCAGTTATTCAGATCCTCATTTCAAAGCACTTTTACAGAATTCGAACAAAAAAACCCGACATGGATATATAAATGCTCCCCTCAGTGAGAGTAACAAATGCAATGTCTCGGATTCCAAACCATCCACTACACCACGGGCTAAGATGGTCAGTTGTTCAGATCCAAACTTGAAAACTACACTTAGTCGTCACAGAAGAAGAATGTCTGATCTGATCTAAGGTAAAAGAATACTGATAAGTGATCTTGTGTGCTTCTTGTAAAATGTGATTTTGTTTTTTGTTTTTTGTTTTTGATCCAGAGTTTTCAATGGAGTGAGTATTCTGGCATCATGTATCTTTGATAGGGTGTGTGGTTTGATAAAGCTGGTTAGGACCTGTCAGTTATTTGTTTACAGGATCCTTGCAACTAACATGGTTTGTTTTGGTTTTATGTATTTGAGTGAGAAAAAAAATATATATATATATATATTTTACATGATACTTGTAATCCAGAAATGGGGTCTGTAGTATTTGTTAAGACCGTGTGGCATGAAGTATCATCATGAAACTTATGTTGGATTTCGATTGGTTATTTATTAAGACATTATCATATTTGCACTCCATTTTAAATCAAATAAGGCCATGTCATGCACAACTTTCACCCAAAAAAATTGTTGTGTAGTGAAGATTCATTTTACCTATCGGTCCAAGATGAATTTAAATCCACATCATTTTTAAAAATATATATATATATATATGTATTTGTGGGAACATTTTTGGTATATGATTATGTACTTTTAAACCTCTTGCTTTTTAATTTTGGTCTTTTAACCATTCATTGAGAAAGTGAAAAACTAAAAAGCCAAATGCGAATATCATTATTTAATCTTTTTTATGATCCCATTTCATTATTCATTCTAATAGTAGGGAGTTTGGAATGATCCTACTTTGTCCTATTACTTAAAATGGCTACAGACAGATTAGTAAGGTGACTTTTCTATTCATAATCTAATGTACTTGCAAAGTGAAAGGAATTATGTTATATAGATAGCCACCATAATTCCATGGGTCCCCAGGTTGATGATCTGTGCTTGTGTTGAACCTTCTCTTTGAAAACTGATTTTTGTTTTTATTTTTTATTCTTATTCTATTTTTTTTATTTTTGTATTTTTTGTGTTTTTTTTTAATCGCATATAGTCTTTGCATTGTAATGGGATGCTTGATGAATCTTTTCCTATATCTTCCCAATTCCCAAATGCACAAATTCTTTCATTTATTTTAGGGGAAATTACAGATAAAAGGAAATTGGAGGGAAACATTACAAAAATATTGGTAATCAATTTTGATTATGAAAAATGTTTAGGAGCACTAATAGAGCACCTCCAATCTACTCATAATGATGTGGAATGGAGAATTTGAAGGGATGAACCTACACTTCTCATCCCTTCTGTCTCTATTCTCTCTCTCTTCCATCTTAGGAATTAAAATAGTGGTGCTATATTAGGGATGTAGCATAGTTGTTTAATTATAGGGGTGGAAAGTTAGAAAAAGGGTTTATTACAGTTTATACCCCTAAACTATTGTCAAATTGCCTATTTTGTCCCTAAATTATTGATTGAGCAAAATTTATTTAGTTCTTAAACTATCAATTGAATTTATTAAGTCCTTAAAGCATTTAATTCAAATCTATTTAGTTAATGAAATGATTACAAAAATAAAATATATACCCAAAAGTATTATAAATTAGTGAAAGAGCCTACCTAATTAAGATTTTATTAAAAAAATCTTAAATTTTTATCTTTTCTTTAAAAAGTGTTTTATTTCATTGTGTGTTTAAATTTAGTATTAGAATTTGATTTCTTAATCTTGCCAATAAATTATATGAGTACTAGATATATTAAAGAAGTAGAATTTGATAATTTAAATAATAACGCTTCACTACAAATAATAATCGAACAAAATAATAGATTAATTAAGTTATAAAAATAACTTAGCGAAAAGCTTAGAAACAATAAATTATAAATTAAAAACCAAATCTGGTATATAATATTAGATAAAGACAAGCATGTAGCCATTGTAGAAAATAAGTAAGAAAATACTATAAATAATTACCCTTAGTCTTATGAAGAAAATTCACCATAAGAACTTATATTCACTTTTCAAAGAAAAAAAAAAAGAAGAAGATTTTTTTTTTAAAAAAATTTAACTAGATAAGATTTTTACTAATTTATAATTTTTATGGGTTTATACTTTATTTTTTAATCCTTTCAAGAACTAAATATATTTAAATTAAATACTTTAGAAACTTAACAGATTCAATCGATAGTATAAAGACTAAATGAGTTTTGATTTATATATTTTAGGAATTTAATAGATTCAATCTTCATAAACTAAGTAGACAAATTAGAAATAATTTAAAAGTATAAAATGTAATAAACCTAAGAAAAAAATTACACAAACATGATTCGTTTCTCTTCTCTTCTTCTTCATCCATCATTTAATTCCTCTGCAACCCTATCCTTAGCATTCCTTGCCATCTATCTCTATCGTCGCCTCATATCATCCTTAGCCCTCCCCTACCACTTACAACATCCCTAAACCTCTCTCAACTTCGTTGCCACTTCCAGCCCTCTTCTTTCTCGCTTGTCATCCACTGTGACACACCTTCACTCAAAGAGCTTCTTTTTTATGGCTTTCACAATCTCAAATCCGCTAAGCCCCCCATCTCTATTCCCTTCATTTTGGTGTTGACCCAGGATAGGACCATGATTTCATCATTGGAAGGGCTAGACAACAAAAAATATTTTTCATTATACAAGATATGAGAAGAATGTGATATATATCTTTTATTCTAAAAGGTCATCTTATTTATAAAATAAGATATATATTTTTAGAAGTGCTATGGCAAATAGAATTTTTCCCACAAACAGGGGTGTCATGGCCCCTTATAGTCTTTTCTTAGTTAGGGATGACCATTTTAAGTCGATCCGCAGAGGGCTCGGTCATACCTGCCCAAATGGGGCGGATTTTACCAGACCTGACAATTATGTGAGGCAAGAGTGGATTATATTTTGGTCACCCGCAATGGGGGTGGGGCAGGGGCATGTATTGCCTTTTCCGATCCAAATCCGACCTAATATAATTAATAATATATATATATATATATGTATATATATATAATATAATTAGATATAAGAAAGGAATATTAAAAGTTTGTAGATCTGTTTAAATAAATAAATAATAATCCTAAAAGTTTCACTATTTATATATATGGAAACAAGAGAAATTATTTAGTGTGTTAAGAATTCAAATAGTTCTCAATTTTTTTGACTTTTTGAAATGTGGTCGAGTATCTGTGGGTATCTATGGGGACAGGGATATGGTTGAAAAATTCCAGCCGTAGCGCGGTTGGGGCTGGGGCGAGGGCAGGGACGGGGACGGAGGCAGAGGATAACAAACCCGTCCCAAACCTGCCTTGTGGCCATCCCTACTCCTAGTTCCATCTCTGGTGTTGACGAATCAACTCGTATGTAGGAGAGTATAGAGAAAGGACAAGAGGGTCAAAAGAGAGTGGAAGAGTGACAGAGGAGGTCAAGAAGAATGGGAAGGATAGGCGTAGGTTTGGAGAAGGTAGTAATGGATTTGGTATTAATAGAGTTGGATGGTGGAGGGGTAGTTGGTGATCGAAAAGGTTGAAGAAGGAGTGATCGATAAGGGAAGGGGTTAAGGGAGGAAAGAGGAAGAGAGATGAGAGAATAAGAATGGACTATTGGTGGGGAAGGGGGTGCTGATTTGCTAAAGGTGAGTGGTGCTTTATAAATCTTGGAAGGGTTTTGGTTTTGCTGTGTTAGGAGGGTAGTAGGTAGTGAAGGAGGGGTAAGGAGGGACTAGGGAAGTTGGGAGAGCATAAGGGAAAGTGGGGTTGAGGCTAAAGGTGGCAGTGGTTGCAGCAAGTGAAAAAGAGATGACTAGTGGAGAGGTAGCGGAGGAGGGGTGGCCATTACAGGAGGAGTTGAAAGAGAGAAAAGAGATAAAGATGGCGACACGAGAGAGGCTGAGAGGCATCTTTTTTTTGATGGATTCCACTTCACTCCACTCCACTCTACTCCCTTCTATTTTATTTTATTTTATATTTTTAACTCCCTATATTTTTATAATTTTCTTTTTTTTCTATAATTTCAATTTATATGCAATTTTCCCTTCATTCTATAGATAATTAGTTTTGCTAATCATGAGATTGCATTATGAGAGTGATATGGGCCATTTTTATGAATATCTAGGTTAAATTACACTTATATCTCTTTGAGCTTAGAGAAAATACAACCCTAACCCTAACATTAATCTTAACCCACTATTTTTCTTTTTCTTTTTTTTCATCACCATTGCATAGCCCTCTTGTGTTCCAAGCCTCTCTACAAATTCTCTAGATCTAGTTGAGGTGCCAGTGTAATTTATCAATTTTTTTAGTCAGTGATTTAAATCAGAATAATGAAAACTTAAGAATTGAATACTGGCACGTGATTATCTATCATGTTGTAGAGGGATAGAAATTAACGGAGAAATTAAGTACGGACCTAAGTGCTGAGGTTGCCTCTGTTAGGCGAGCAAGAATAATTAAAGGAACATGGGCTAAAACCCAGGGAAGTGGGTCAACAGAGGGCCAAAATATAGTGATCCCGGTTCTTCCTCATTTGGTGGTTGTATTCGGACTTGGTTCCGTGGATGTCGGTTGTGGTTTATATTTTGTTTCCATCCTTCAATACTTTGTAATTGAGTTATAGGATGTTTTGGGCAGGATTGTTACAGATTGGGTGTGATTGGGAGCAAATGGTTGTTGCCCAGAATTTTGGTCCTTCGCTCGAGCGAGCCTGTTGTCGCTCGAGCGAGCTCTATGTTTTAGATCCTTCGCTCAAGTCAGGGTTTCTTCGCTCGAACGAGAGTTGAGTTTTGTATCTAGTGGCTCGAGTGAGAAGTCCTTCGCTCGAGCTTGCGTCTGCGTCCGGTTCTAGACCTGAGAGTTGCAATCCTTGGCTCGAGCGAGCTTTCCTTCGCTCGAGCAAGCGAAGACTATGATTTGGAGTTCTTCGCTCGAGCGAGCTTTTCTTCGCTCGAGCGTGCTTCTGGTTACAGACCTAAAGCTTCGCATTGTTGGCTCGAGCGAGGCTTTCTACGCTCGAGCGAGGGTTCTTTGTGTCTGGTCACTCGAGCGAGCCTGTGTTATATCAGTAGACAGCAGCGAGGAAACACGTCACTTTTTATCCTCTTTTGCTTTCAAAACCCTGGATATGTCCGCTCTCTCTCTATATATACACATTCTCTCTAGGGTTTCATCTATTTTTAGTGTGTTTCTACCTTAAGTTCTTTGTAAGAAAGATAGAGGGTTGTGTAGGCTACGTTTTAATCTGAAAATTTGTGGATTTGGAGCACTTTGGATTTTCACCATCTTCTCCTTTGGTCTCTTCATTTCGAGGTAGGGATACCCTACTCCATCTTATGAGTTTTGTCTTAAATTTCGGTCATTTTGATTAGTTGGTGATGTTGGATAATTTTGGAAAAAGTTAGGGTTGTTGTGTAATTTATAAAATAGGGGTTTTCAAATAACAAAACCCATATGTAGGTAAGACAATGAGAAATGGAATTATTGTTGTGTTATTGATGAAAATGAACCTTAGGGTTGATATTGTGGATTAGGGAAAAATGACCTAGTTATGTAATAAATTAATTGGTATAATTAATTTGGGGGAAATATGAAATTGAATTGGAAATTGTGAAATCGGGAAGTTATGGGATTAAACGGTGTAGTTGGATTAATTTATCACTCACCTATGTAAATGTTGATATTATATTTGTTTAATGCATTTATTTTCTGTTTAGAAATAACTGCTTTGGGCTATCGGTGGAGGATAGTCTTGATTGTTGTAGACACTGTATGTTGATTAGGAAAAAATTGAAACTAATCACATTGAATATGTTGTTGAATATGACGGTTGGAATGATACATCAAATATGTGTATTGAATTATCCTTGTATATGATAATTGTTTATATACTTGGAATATGTGTATTGTGTGAGAGGAGATATGAGATATACTCCATGGTTTGAGAGAAGATAGGGGATGGACTCTCAAACCTGTTTGGGAGGAGATAGGGGGTGGACTCCATTAATACAGCAAATATGTGTATTAAATTGAAGTATTGATACAGTAAATCTGTGTATCATTTGTGAAGTATGGAAGTGCCTTAATATGATAATGACACATCAAATATGTGTATCTATCGTGAAATATGGAAGTATTGGTATATGAGTTATAGTCTCATTGAATTGTTTGGCCAGATTCTGAGCCATGTATATGAAATGATTTGGATAAGTAAAGGAAAGTGGAACGTAACATGGACATGATTGTCATGGAACTGTATCGTGACATAGTGCCTGTTTGGCAGAAATTATTTACAGCTTATTTCAGCTTTCAGCTTAATTTAAGCTATTTTAATGTGTTTGGTTTACCTTATAGCTTATAGCTTATAGCTTTGTGGAAGTCAGAAATCAGCTTATTCTTTGAGTGGGGCAGGAAATGCTTTAAGAATAAGCTGGAAATCAGCTTATGCTGAAAGTTATAAGCTATAAGCTGTTTAGGCATAAGCTATAAGCACTTTTCCACAGCTCTACCAAACAGGGCTATAACTGGTTTATAAGTGTTAACCATCTATCAAATGTTATTGTTTTAGTCATTGCTTATATTTGGTTTAGTATATCTCTACTGGGCTGTGGCTCACCCTATATGGGACATTATTTTCAGGTTCAAGTGATATGCTACCTTCAAGGATATAGCTTAGAAGGTTTTGGAGTTGAAGACTCTTTTTGGTTATTTTGTTATTTGGATATTACATGTAAATCCAAGCCAAGGGCTTAAAGTGTATTTGAGTTAGTACTCTCTTTTGTGACCAAGTGTTGGCTTGGAAAGTTGTAAGTAGGGGTGGGCGCGGGTCGGTTGCGGCCACGGAACCTCCAATCCGCCATCCGTCCGCCAGATTGGCGGATTGAAGAAAATCAATCCGCATCCGTCCGCCAATCCGGCGGATGTGGATTGAGCGGATTGGCGGTTTGGCTGATGGATGCGAATCGGTTTGGCGGTTTAAAATTTTATAAATTTTCAACATAATTCAACTTGTGCACTTCCTCAAATAAAAAAAAAAGAAAAAAAAGAAAAAGAAAGTATTACTGTCAATGACTTAAAAAAGTATTACAATCATTGTATGCCTTATCCAAAGAAAAAAAGTTTGAAACTTTAGAATATCACGATCACTGCATGCCTCATCCACATATTACAATCACAGCATGATTCATCCCCATAAAATATTACAATCTGTGATTCTTAAAATATAATAACAATTCATTCCACCAAAACCATGAACAGAGCAGTAGTAGAGATTGAATGTCTCTGTATTGTTACATCTACATATGTTTTTGAAAACAAAAACCAACCAGCATATATCATATTTTCTATTTATTATTTTTAGAGTTACATTTAAAAACTAAAAAATATATATGAATAATACGTTTATTTTTTTCAATTCAAAAAATATATTCTAGTTGAAAACTTTTTTTCAACTAAATATTTAAACTCTTTTTCAATTGAAAACACAAACATAATATTTAAACAAATTGAAAATACAAAGTCTTATAAATTACTAGGGGTGCTCGTGATTTGGCGGTTTGGCGGTTCGGTTGCGGCCAAAAAATCTCAAATCCGCCATCCGTCCGCCAAATTGGCGGATTTGAGAAAATCAATCCGCAACCGTCCGCTCGTCATCACGCATCCGTCCAAAATGTGGCGGATCGGTTTGGTTCGGTCGGTTTTGGCGGATCGGTATATCCGCTGCTCACCCCTAGTTGTAAGCCCATAAGGCATTTACTTTTGTTGTCAACATGTAATATTTTTGTACTTAACTACTCTGATGAATAGAAGGATGTTTTATTCTCTTATATCAATGCATGTCGAAAATGTTGGGTTTTATGTATTATTTTGAGGGCGTTACACAGAACAGGTCTGACTTGCCAAAGGTTCAAACAAGCTCCATGAAAAAAAAAAGGCTAAGTCAAATTGTGGAGGCAACACTTGTAGCAGTCAAATTACTGAGGCATTTTGTCTCAGCGCCACCATTCCTAATATTGTCGACGCCGCCATTTGAACTTGCTAAGGGAAAAAGAAAAATGCATCAACTAACTTACTGAGGCAACACTTGTAGCGGTCAAGTTGCTAAGGTGCTTTATCAGTGCCACTATCTCTAGTATTGTCGACGCCGCCATTTGAACTTCCTGAGGGAAATAGCAGCCGCAACAACTACAACCATCGCAACTAACTTGCAGAGGGAAGACTCCACTAGGGTGATAGCAGCCTTTGAAAAAGGCTTCCCCTCCACAAGTAGAGGCTAGTGCTTGGCGTTGATAGCAGGCCTCAAAGCATTATTAGCCTAGGGTTGATAGCAGGGCTCAAAGTCATTATTAGCTCGGCGCTAATAACAGGCCCCGAAGCTCACTAGCTTGACGCTGATAGCAGGCATCAAAGCTTACTGGTTGGAGCTGATAGCAAGCCCAAAGATACCATTATACTACGGTGACACAGCGAAGATGGGCTTAGGGTAGCCTGAACGCAAGGGACTCCTATCCCATTTACCTATGTCATAAACCTGTCTTGGTTGCATTGGCAGGACCAAGGAAGCCCCCTTGGGCTTGGTACAAAGCACAACCCTAGTTGTGGGCTTCGCCCTAATAAATTGGAGAGTTTATAGTTAGGTAGCTAAAGGTGAAGGAGTTGCTAAGGTAAACATAAACATGACAGATAGCAGGCTATGAAGTCCTGATAATGCATATCTTCGCCAAACTGAACTGAGAAGGCAAGTGCATCTGCAGATATTACCATTGCAAGTGCATTTGCTGAGGTTCAAAAAAGAGGTTGTTGAGGTATATGGCAAACAGATAGTACAGTGCACATGCTAAGGCACCTATACCAAACAGATAGTATATAGTACATGCAAAGGAACATGTGGCAACCTCAACATGGTGGTCCAAAACAGAATATTCTATGTGATACCAAGGAAAAGTCTATAAATAGGACGCATTTCCCAAGGCCAAGGAAGAAACTTCTTGATATTTGGGGGATATGATGCCTATTTGTGCACTGCAATTTCCTTCTTCTTGAGCCACTTGCTTCACTCTCACACAACTACTCATTCTCCAACTTTTCCAGACTTGTTGACTCATTAACAAAGTTTTTCTTTTCCGATTATTCTCATAAGCTCTGTTCATTTCGAACCCCCTACACATGTTAGGGGAGTACACTAAACAGGGAATTATTATATATATATAAAATAAAAAAAAAAAGAATTGTCATTTTAGGAAGAGAGCATGCAGGTGCAATTAGAATTAAGGTACAATCTATAGCAACCTTAAAATAACTTGGCAGTGGCTTGCCATTGTGCTGCAATGCGAATGCAAGAATCCTCAACCGCCAATGAAAAAGCTGTAAACATCATTCATATACATCAGATTTAAATTTTCTTTTTTTTTTCTTTTTTTGGCGTGGGTATACATCAGATTATTAAATTGGTGTTACTTCAGAAATCATGTATGAGCAAGAAAACAAAACTATGTTACACAAATTATGAAATCACAAAGCCCATATGGCTATGCCACACAGTAATATTGTGTTTGGTTGAAAGATTTGGTTAGGGATTTAGAAAGGAAAAGGGAAAAAGTGTATGAAACTAGGTGAAATGTAGGTATATTTTATTCACATTTCACTTTATTTTTTCCTTTCTCTTTCCAAATCCCTCTTTAAATCCTCCAACCAAACATAGCGTAAATGCATTTATTTGTCATCAATAATAGGTTAAAAAGAAGAAGAAAAAGTTAGTGTTGTTGACAGATATTGGTGTTTTTTGGGGGAGTTTGTAGTTGTAGATGTGTGAGTTTTCATAATTGGCCTGAATGATTTTAATTTGACAATGATGGGAAAGTGAAAATTTACACAACTTCAAAATCAGGTTCACACCAAAGGCAATTCTGCCACTATACACATTCCTTTTAAGTGTATACTATATTATAATTAAATTATTTTTAGTTATAATTAAAAAAAAAATGAATCATAATTAAATATTAAATAAAGTGATGTAAGTCAATTTCCTGATGGTCCAATGGTTGAACGGTGGGTTGGGCCTGTGGTTAGATTGGGCTATGGTCATCATAAAGTGTAACTAATAATAATCATAACAGGTAATAATTAATATCATTATGAATCATAATTAATATTATAATAAGTTATAATCAAAGATCATAATCATCATAATTAAGACATAGATCTAATAGTCAAAAATTGTTATGGGACTTAACTCTGCCAAAATAACATGAAACTATTAGAATGTTATAGTTAAAAAATGATTTTTTTTTTTTTTTTTTTCCCCTTTTTGTGTTAGTGTGTTCATAAAAGTGTGCAGTGTAGCAAGAAAAAAATGACAACAAAATCATTTTGACTTTTACCATTGGAATTGCTGTTAAGTTGCATTACTTTTTCACTAACCCATTTGATCCCATTGAATTTGATTTTTGGTAGCTTACATGTTTTTTTTTCAAAAAAATTCTAGTAGATATTTGGGCTGATTTCACTGTTTAGTATTACCACTTACATTGGTTGAGTTTTTGAGCTGTCAAACTACTTATTTTATGATTTCAAACTTGAAAATATCATATAACTTTCTTAGTATAAATTTGTTTTTGATAATTTTTATATTTCTATATTGTACTAGTCGATATCTATCAAAAACAAATTTGTGAAAAAAAGAATAAAGGTTTTATAGTTTTTTTTTTTTTTTTTTAAAAACTGTAAAATTTCAAAATTTTTGCGGAGGAATTATGACATTATATGAAAATTGTGAAATCTCTCAGATTTTAAAAAACAGAGGTATTTCATGGTGGAACTATGAAATATGCACCATTTAAAATTAAAATTTCACATTGAATACATTGATAGATCTCCTCAAATAGATCCCCCAAAAAATAAATTTTATGAAGAATAAATATGCAAATTGAGGCCAAGTTTGGCATGACCTAAATAATACAAAAAGTCAAAAAGTCACTATCCTATTTAAGTCACATCATCTTATTTAAATCACATCACCTCTCTAACACATCACATCAAACCCAACCCAAACCCAACCCATATAAGCCAATAAGTCAAAAAGTGCACTTTTTTAGAACATCCCAAACCAACCTTTATAACCAAATACACAACTCAAAACTCAATTCAAAAATTATTTTCAAAACTCATAAAAACATCTCCAGTGGTTTGCTATTGGAGCTGTCAAAGCCATTTAATAGCAGGTGCAAGGCAAAAGTGTTCTCCAATGGTAAGCTTTGGCAACTGCCAAAGCTGCCAAGTCACCAAAACCAACCGTTTCCTCCCTCCCTCCCTTTCTCATCATCATTCCTAACAAAAAATTTCAAAATAGAAACAAAATTCAACTAAAAATAATAAGTTCTGAAGCTAAAAATTTTAGAATCAATAAATCAATTTGAAGCCAAAAAAAATTGAATTTTAGGAATTTCAAGCAATATGAATCAATCAATTTCAGGAATTTCAAGCAATCTAAAGCAAAAATAAAAATTGAATTTCTACAACTATATACTAAAAATTACCTACAATTTGAAGATTCTTTGGCTTCATCTTCGTGTTTGGATTATCTTCGTTAAAGCTTCTGATTGATCTTCTTCTTCTTTGGATGGTCTTCATTAGGGTTTCGGGTTTAGATCATTTTTGAGAGAGAGGGATCGTTAGAGAAGAGGTTTAGAATAGAGGGAGAGAGAGATCAAAGAGGGAGAGAGAGGACCATTTTCATTAGAGTTAGGGTTTGGATCATTGGAGAAGAGGGTTTAGAACGGAGGGAGAGAAAGATTGAAAAGGAAGACAGTGAGAAGAATGTGAGAGACAGGGGGTTGTGGTGGAGAAGAGGGTTGAAGAAAGAAATTTAGGGTTTAAGGGTTAGAGATCAACAATGGATGTGGTCGTGGTCGTGGTTCTGTTGGTTGTGGTGGTAGTGGTGGTCGTTGTGGTGATAAAGAAGCTGAGAGACAAAGGAAGAGAGTATGAGGGGAAGAGATGAAGACGGTAAAAGAGAGGGAGAGAGATGAGGACGGTGAGAGAGAGGGAGACATATGCAACACCTTGCTACTCTGCAATGGAGAGAGACAGATAGATAGATAAAGAGAAAGCTGACTTGGGAGATTGGTTCAAATGATTCCAGAGGGTTCATCTGAACTGTTGGATTATTTATTTTGTCATTGGAATGCACAAATTGAGCAACGACTCTTTTCGTCCTCCAATTCGGAAATGTTTGAAATGGCTCTTTTTAACGGCTATAAATTAAACGGATAAAAAAAATGTCATATTTTTACTCTCTACAATATAAACAACCAATCTCAATTTGAATTCACAACTTTCAATCCACATTATTTTTTTTTTTTTATTTTTATTTTTTTACACAATCAGTATGGAAGATTCATTAAAAACAAAGAGAGGAAAATCATTCACCACTCAAATGTAGCGCCCCCCCAAAATATTACAATAAGATAATCAGTTGTAGCACCCCCAAAATATTACAGTAAGATAATCCTACAACAAATATTAATTATTAACAGATGACATAATATAATATTCTTCCATTCATAAGGTTTCATCTGTTTACAAAGATGTAACACATGTAGTAATAGATTCATAAGTCTTAACCCTAAATCTATAGCCGTGTCAAAGACAGAGCTTGGTTACAACAAAAATGAGTTTATACTCAATACAAATAAAGCCTTAGGCTTGTACAAAATAAATACAACAATAAACAAAAATAGAAGCTCTTGGCTCCAAGTCCTCCCAAGTTATTTCCTTAGTGAAGGCATGTTATCAACACCTGAAAATGGTTTCCCACATAGGATGAGCCAAAACCCAGTAAAGATACTCTAACACAGTGTATGAATCTTAACAGAGCTATGAGATGAATCCATATGCAATGCCCATGCCAAAAATAAATAAATAAGAATTTATAACTCTTTCCAAAACCATGTAATGCCAGGTTATATCACAATTCATGAACTCACTTTCTTTACAATAGAAAACATGGCAATGGATACAGCACTAGGAATCTCTAGGATGTGTCTGCAAGTAGGCTACAAGCACTACCAATTTGTCATTTTTACTGGGATTAACCGGAAGGCTCGACACCTAACCGTGCGGGTATCTGAACTTTCACCAAGGACACTTAGGCCAATATAATTCCACAACTACACTCCTACCCAGATTCACCAAGGTATTCACCATTTTTTCTCAAAGCAACAACAATTTCAATGTGTTAAATATGTTACGATGCTCAATGCAAATGAATGAGAAAATAGTTTCAATTCACCTAATTTTTATGCAATTTCTACAACAATCATAGTTATCCTCCACCGATAGCCCAAAACAAATATCTCTAAATAGATAAATAAATTTCAACACAGATATACTCTCCAACATTTCCAAATGGAAGTGATAATTCATATCCAACTCCATCACCATCATCAT
>NW_021025310.1:1229901-1266635 GCF_004153795.1 Camellia sinensis
GACATCGGCACCCCATGAAGTCTAACAATTTCATTCACATACAACAAAGCAAGTTTATCGGCGTTGAAGGTGGTCTTAACAGGCAAGAAGTGTGCTGATTTGGTTAGTCTATCAACAATAACCCAAATTGAATCCATACCTTTTCTGGAGCGAGGTAACCCAACGATAAAATCCATCGTGATATGCTCCCATTTCCACTCTGGTATGGGTAGGGGTTGCAATAATCCAGCAGGTCGCTGATGTTCAGCTTTGACTTGTTGGCAATAAAGACATTTGGACACGAAGTCAGCAATTTCTTTCTTCATTCCCGGCCACCAGAAATTCTGTTTCAAATCTTGGTACATTTTCGTATTACCCGGGTGGATAGACAATTTTGAATTGTGGCCCTCTTGCAGAACTCTTCTTTTCAGTTCAGTGTTATTCGGCACACACAGTCTTTCTTGAAATTTCAGTACATTGTTCTCGAATTTGAAACCCGGTCTCGGCTTAGACTCTCTTTCTTCGATGATCTTTTTCAAGAAGTCATCCTGTTGCTGTTTCCCTTTAATTTCTTCTATCAAGGCTGGTTGAGCAGAAATAGCGGCTAGCGTTCCACCTTGTTCTCTCAAAACAACTTCAATTTCAAATTTTTCAAGGTCACCAAGCAGCTCTTTCTGTCCGGTGAGCAAACAAGCTAAGTTGGCAATTGACTTTCGGCTCAATGCATCGGCAACAGTATTGGCTTTTCCCGGATGGTACAGAATCTGTAGATCGTAGTCTTTGATCAGTTCTAGCCATCTGCGCTGTCTCATATTTAGTTCCTTCTGTGTGAAGAAATATTTTAAGCTCTTGTGGTCGGTGTATACTTCACATGTCGCCCCATACAGATAGTGACGCCAAATTTTCAGTGCAAACACCACCGCAGCAAGTTCCAGGTCATGGGTCGGGTAGTTCTTTTCATGTGGTCTCAACTGTCGGGAAGCATAAGCAATAACTCTCCCATTCTGCATTAAAACACACCCCAAACCCTTATGAGAAGCATCACTAAATACAGTATAACCATCCGTACCTGAAGGTAAGGTCAAAACCGGTGCAGTCACAAGTCGTGTTTTCAACTCTTGGAATGCTGATTCCCTTTGGTCAGTCCAGTTAAATGATGTCCCCTTCTGAGTTAACTGAGTCAATGGTAGGGCAATTTTGGAGAAATCTTTGACAAATCTTCTGTAATATCCAGCCAATCCCAAAAAGCTTCGGATTTCAGTTACATTTGTTGGTCTAGGCCAGTTCACTACAGCTTCAATTTTCTGCGGATCAACAGAAATCCCATCTTTGCTAACAACATGCCCCAAAAACATAACATGGTCAAGCCAGAATTCACATTTGGATAGTTTAGCATACAGTTTCTGTTCCCTTAAGGTTTGCAGGGCAAGTCTCAGATGTTGTTTATATTCTTCTATACTCTTGGAGTAAATCAATATGTCATCAATAAATACAACAATAAAGTCATCGAGGTATGGTTTAAAAATTCTGTTCATGAGGTCCATAAAAGCAGCAGGGGCATTCGTGACTCTGAATGGCATAACTAAAAATTCATAATGGCCATACCTCGTTCTAAAAGTAGTTTTATCAATGTCTTCCGGTTTAACCTTCAGTTGATGATACCCTGATCTGAGATCAATCTTGGAAAACACTTGTGCACCCTGTAACTGATCAAATAAATCATCAATACGTGGCAATGGGTATTTATTTTTCACAGTTACCTTGTTCAATTCACGGTAATCAATGCACAGTCTCAGCGAGCCATCTTTCTTCTTTACAAACAAAACCGGTGCACCCCATGGTGAAGTACTGGGCCTGATAAACTTCTTGTCCAGCAGTTCCTGCAGTTGTACTTTCAGCTCCTTCAGTTCAGTTGGGGCCATTCTGTAAGGAGCTTTCGATATCGGCTGTGTACCCAGAATTACATCAACGGTAAATTCAATCTCCCTGTCAATCAAATCCCCTGGTAGATCATCTGGAAATACATCTGGGAATTCCCTGACTATAGGAATACAATTCACATCAGTCTTAACACTATCATCAGTAAACACAGCCAGCACAGAACACAGATATCCTTTACACCCCTTTCTAATTAATTTAACAGCTTTCACTGACGAAATCAAATACGGAGGAGGTACTACTCCACTCCCATTAAACACAAATTCAGGCAAACCAGGTGGACGGAAAACAACTTGCTTGGTCACACAATCAATAGTGGCATGATATTTTTGTAACCAATCCATCCCCAATATTACATCAAAATGATCGATGTTCAATGGTAGTAAATCAATAAACAGATGCATATCCCCAACAATGATTTCACATGCGGGGTACATATAGGCACATGTCATGGATCCTCCTACGGGTGATGATACGACTAGCAGATAGTTCATGGGTTCTAAGGGTCTATTCAATTTCCGTGAGAAAGCATGCAATACATAAGAATGCGTAGACCCCGAATCAATCAATACATATGCATTTTGTGTACAAATAGAGAGGATACCTGACACAACGGTTTCAGTATTTTGCACGTCTCCCGGTACTAGGGCGAATACTCGGCCCTGCCTCATGGGCTCTTTCCCGGTAGCTTTGGGGTTAGGCTTTGGTGCTATTGCTGACGCTGCTGCACTTGGTGCAGCCTTACTACTGGCTTGTGGAGCAGAGGGACAGTCTTTGACCATGTGACCCACCTTGCCACACCTATAACAGGCTCCAGATATTTTGTAGCAGACCCCCTTGTGCTTCTTGCCACACTCAGAACACGGTGGTATGAAACCACTCCCTTGGCTGGGGCTAGTTATTGACCCCGTATTCTGTTTCTTGTTCGCTGGGTTATGCTTGCCCTTCTTGAATTTGAAACCCTGCCTTTTACCACGCCATTCAGACACTGGCGATTCGGTTTTCAGTGCTTCAATGTTTGATTCAGCCATCAAGGCTCGGTCAAGAACATTTACATAGTTCGGTAGCTTCAAAACATTTATTCTATCGAGAATTGCAACATTAAGGCCACCTTCAAATTTCCTGGCCTTCTTATACTCAGTATCCACCATATGCGGTCCACATCTAGCAAGCTCGGTGAATTTCGTCTCATATTCCGCAACGGACATTGTGCCCTGCTTCAGCTGTTCAAATTCAGTCACTTTTCTATCCCTGACACACTGAGGGAAATACTTTTCAAAGAAGGACTCCTTGAACTGAGCCCAAGTCATAACAGTATTTGTATCGCGGATCAACATCCACCACCTTCTAGCTTCTTCTTGTAGGGTGAAGGTAGCTAACAATACTTTATTCACTTCTGTGCACGGAAACACCTCAAATAGTTTTTCTGTTTCAAGCACCCACGCTTCAGCCTTTAGCGGTTCCAGTCCTCCCTGAAAGGACGGCGGTTTCATCTTGCTGAATTTATGGGTGAGAGCAATAATATCCCCATCATTCACATTCGCATTAGGTTCCGGCTGTACCGGAGGAGGAGGTGGGGGCTGTTGGTTCTGTTGTTGTTCAAGTCTATCAGTTATCAGTTCCATCATTCTTTCCATTCTTTCCATTCTTGCCTCAGTAGATGAGGATTCAGGTTCATTTATATTGTCCATTTCACTATAAGCAGTTATAACAGTTATAGCAATTATAACATAAACAGTTGCATATTTAGACAGTTATCACATTAACATATATTCAGTCATAACATAGCCACACACTTTTCAAGTTCATGAAATGCCCTAATCACTTTTCTAGGACACCCTATAGCTCATTTGGACACGTGTGTGCGGTACGACTCGTGGTTAAGTATCGCTCTGATACCACTCTGTCACAGCCCAAACCCGGCCCTATAGGTTTAGCACCGTAACCGGCCAGTAATCCGGGATTACCGAAGGCCTACAGAACAGTAATGCAGTAAAGCAGAGTACAGGGCCTGGCGGAAGCCAAAACAGTAAATAAACAATGCCCAATGAGCTGTGATAGTCTGTATGCAAAAAGACTTTTCATACATTTATACGTAAACAGTCCAGGACAGTATGCACAACATTTACAATCATTCAGACTAGGGACTCAATCCCTGTATAACAGTACGGTTAGTAGCTAACAGTCTATACAGTAATTCAACAGTACGGAGACAGACGGGGGAAAAACAAGACACCCCAAAACCATGGCATGGCAACTCGGAACCTCGCAGTGAGGCACAAAGGCTGGCTCGACAAAACTGGAGTCTAACCCACGCTCCTAGCTCCGATTTGGTGGCTGAGCACCTACATATATATATAAACAGTGAGCTAAAGCCCAGTGAATAACACAATGCATAAAGAGGTTATGAATGAAATGTCCCTACAGTAATGAAATCAGTTCATTAAACAATACTTCAGTCTTTCAGTCAGAACAGTTATTCAGTCATATGTGGTACATCCATTAGCATAGCAGTAAACAGTAGGTCTTAAAGACCGAACAGTAATGATGGCCATCAATCAGTAAACAGTAGTGGTTCCACGAGGGAACCGACATAGATCTCTGTAACAGTAACAGTAACAGTAATTGCCAAGGATGCCACAGTACAGTTTAGAATATAGGACATACATTCATTCAGTAAACAATATCAGCTCAGTAAACTGTTCAGTTCAGTATTCAGAAGATGATCATTTGAACATATCTTTACACAATTGTTACTTACAGCGTTTGGGATACAGTAAGCTAGAGCGTGTCTCCCCAGTCGCTAACCCTACACAGTTAACAGATTGAACACACTAAGCTACACAGCTGGGAAGGATAATAACTTAATCCCTAATTAGCCTCGGTGTGTTCTACATCTAGTCCTCATAAAATGTCTTAAACTAGGTCGAAGAATGCCTAGAATGAGATGATGATGCAAAGATGTACTCAAGAAGCAGTTTCAGAATTTTTCAGAAAACAGGGGTCACGCTCGAGCGTAAGTCACTCCGCTCGAGCGGACATGCAGACAAAGGTACCCGCTCGAGCGTAGAATCACCCGCTCGAGCGTTCTGCAAAAACAGTCAAAAGTGCTGGATGGGTGAAATCTCCGCTCGACTGACGCTCGACTGACGCTCGACGCCCGCTCGAGCTTGAGACACAAGATTCCGCTCGAGAGCCCAATCCTCCGCTCGAGCGAACTGTAAAACAGTGCAAGATGCTGGATGCTCGGATTCCACGCTCGAGCGCCAATTTCCCCGCTCGAGCGGAAGTGCAAAATCTGGGAATTCCAGATTGCACCTCCAAGCTCAAACTCACATTCAAATGCATCAAAACCAATCCTCTTGGGCCCATTTTCTGGAAAACATTCATAAACACATAGAATAACATGGTTCAAAGCTCAATTTGAGAAATCAAGCCCAAGGGTGTTTAATTCAAACTCAATTTCAAACCATTTTTCAAGAATATGAAGAACATGCAAACATACATGAATTCAAATCATTTTGAAGCTCCAAATTGATGCTCTAAGGAGCCAATCCTTTTCAAAACATGGTGAGACTATGGACTTAACATAATTATGAACATGCATGTAACCTTTTTGCCATGAATTCAACTCAAACTTCTACATTACAAACATGCATGCATGAATTATGCTCTATATCAACATGTACCAAGTCAAGCCTAGGTCACCAAGGCTTGATGGGAAGAGGATGTACATCAAAGCCTCGTTTCGCCGATATACCGCCATAACCTGGCGAAAGTGGCTTAGGTGTATGTAGGGGCCCGTCTTCCCTTCGTACGTGGTGAATTTGGGTTGAAGGAATCCTGAAGGAAGGGACGCGTTTTCGATTGCCGGAACGAACGGCGAAGTCTGCAGCCTTGCTAATGCTTTGTCCGTCGGTTCGTAGGCAGGACGTGGTAACGGCATTCTGACCTCGACGCTTCCATGCGTCCGAGGAGCCAACCGCTGAAGAGCAGATACCCTGTGAGGGTTGCGTGCCCTAATATCCTCCTTCCATCGTGCCTTTTCTTCTAGCATGATCCGCAAATCGGATGATCTTGGCAACTCCGTCTGCTTGGATGATGTTTGGTACGAGTGCGAGGTTTGATAGGTACTTCCTTCAGTATAAGACCTCAATGATCTCGTTCTCTCAGACCTGGAGTAACGAGTTCTAGTGGTTCTAGACTGAGTATCGCCTGTCCTGAGGCTTTTACTCTCTGCTAGTGAGGGTGTGGAATGCCTTCCACAGTCTTCTAAGCAGCGAGGGGGCGTCTTGTTTTTGCGCCCCTCTCCTATTGCCACTCCCTTTCCCTTCATCTGGCGTTTTAAGGCCTCCATGTCCGCCGCCATGTTCCTTATTAATTCGTCTTGCTCTTTCACGCGATCCTCCAGAACTTGAGGATCAATCCTCCGCCTTTGCCTGTCAGGACTTTGTGAACGAGAGTGACGGGAGCTGTTAATTCGCCTCCCCCTAGTATCCCTCTTGGGGTTATGTTGTTGGGGCTCCAAGTCCGCCATGGGAGGGATAGAAGGTAATCCTTCACGCTTGGCACCCTCATCTGGTGTTTGCCCGTCGATGGCGGACTGCGGTAAATCTTCATTGTGCGCCATTGTTCCTAAAGAGGTAAAGCTTGATCAAGAGGTTTTGTCCTGTCTGTCTTTTCCACAGACGGCGCCAATTGTACGGGAAAGAAATAAACCTTCTCGTGTAATCCTGTTGATCAAGTCTGCGCTCCTTCGTACGTCGTCGCTTTATCACCTGAAAATACAAACGTAAGCTAGCCGGCGGGTGTGTGCCGGAAACCTCTCCGATGCCTGAGTCAGTAAGCTTGACAAATAGACAAAAACTCTGTGTATTCAGAAAACAAAGTTGTGTTACCTCTCCAAAGGTGATGTTTGTGAGCTTTTATAGGTTCCGTGTGGCACAATCCAAGTAGGACTCTTACTCCTCCATGTAGAATCCTCCTAGGATTCATACTCCTGAACAATAATGCTTATCCTTCAACACCCCCCTCACTGCTTAAACCAAGTGAGATGGTTATACCATGGCCGGGCTACCATACAACCGAAATAACATTGCCATGCTAGACTGACTGGCGTAACCGATCTAACTATTAGTTCGGCTATTCTTCTCTTTTCCCCTACCTCGGTTCCAAATGCCAAAACCGAACTATCCAGTGAAGAACCTACGCCGAACTAACCCAAAACCAAATCCTGAAGAGGGCTCAGTGTACATCCTCACGTCCACCTCGGCTTTGCATGCCATGACCGAACTCAGAAATTTGGCCGTGGCGACAGAGATAACAACAAGGCCTTCTTGGACCGAGCTAATGGACAAAACCATTCTACTCCGCCTTTCTTACTACGGCCCAAAGCGGCCCATCATCCAATCTCGGCCCACTTTATTCATACAAATTACCCTCTCAGTTATTAAAGTGCCATGTAAATATTATAATTCATAAAATATAATTTAAATAAAAAGAAAATGTATGAAGATAACCTACGAATTTTTAAATGCAACACAAATCTATATTTTAAAAACGTATGCACTTTTCTCTATCTAGATTCAAACGAATACATACAATTTTAAAATTCAACCAAAATTATTCACAATGATTTGTATTGTAAATATTATGTATATCAATATAGAAGCAAAAACAGGAAAATAAGAAGGGAACAATTAGTTTATATAGGATTCTTCATAACTTGTAGAAAATTTAGTAGATTTGAAAGGGTAAAATTAAGATTTTTCTAAAGTAGAAAATATGGTAAGTTCTTCATACTTTTATAATAGTAGTAGATTAATAATTAAATTTATAAATTTTTTCTATAAATTTGTATTTTATTTTATTTTTTGGACATCACTAGGATGTAATAATTCCCATTAAATTTGTACAAATGTGAAAAGAGTCTAAACTGAGGAGAATTCTATGGGATGTGTACTATATGTGCATTTGACTATGATTTTTGAGATATTTGGTTATGGTTTGTTGTAGTGTTATGATTTATGATTTATTGTGATATTAGTTATGATATTATTTTAATTATGATCAAAGAATTCTTTATTTATACCTTAAGCGGTGTTTGGTTGTATTTTTTTTTTTCAAAGTTATGACTCTTATAAAATTAAATTATTGCATATGATGCATGGTAAGGGTGGCCATCAGCCCAATGGCCTACCCAACCCAGCCGATATTTCTAGAGATTGGGAAAAAAATATTTAGCTCATGGGTCGGGTTGGACAAAATTTTGACTCTATTTAATTTTCGAATTGAGCTTCAGATAAAGACTTTAATCCCACTCCAACCCAGCCTATTCTTTTAGAAAATATTAATTTTATTTTTATATTATTTAGTTACAAAATAAATTTAAAAAATAATAAAAGGTAAAAAAATACATATATATTTCTTTCTATGACTTAAACTACTATAACTTAAAATAAATCACTTCTTCAAAGATTATATTTATTTTATAATTAATATTTTAAATTTAAATAATTGTAAAAAGGATTTAATTAATTTAATAGCCCTTTACGATAAAAAATAAATAAACTAATAATTTATATCTATTGAATTAAGTGGACAAGTTTAAGATTTAAAGATTTTTTTATGTTGTATTTGGTTAAGTTTTTTTTTCATTTTTTTTTTCAAATTTCTTTCCAAATCTCCTAACTAAACAAAGTGTTAAAGTCAAATTTAAAATAATTAAATTAAACCTGATATTAGATTAAATTTAAAATAATACATATACTTTTATCATATATTAGTGACTTGGCTTGAACCGACACAAATAGCATTACCCCTAAACTAATAGATTTTTGGACCAATGCAAAAATAGTTTAATAGTTCGGAGCGGTGTTTTGAGAAGTTGGTAAAAAATTAATTTTTTAACTTTTTTAATATATTTTATCTTTTTATAAATAAAAAACTTAATGTAACCTAAAATAAGTAAAAAGTTAAAAACTAACATTTTATTTACTTTTCAAAACATCCCATAATTTGAAATGAGGGAATCTTTTTTATAGTGATTAAAAAAAAAAAAATAAATAAATAAAATATAGGGTTGAAATTATAATTGACCCTTGTTATTTTAATAAAAAAAAATGATACAGATCATTAATTAGTGATTGTACTAAGGATGTGGTAGTGGGTCCCATCTACTGCTACATGTGTTTTGTGTCTTAATTTTATTTATTTATTTATTTTTACTTGTCACATCATTAATGGTAATGTTAATGGTAAAAATTTAATGATATGTAGCCTTGTTGTTTAATAAATTTGCCCGTACCGATCAAATGATACTGATCCGTCCGGTTTTTCTTTCAGACAGGAACTTACGTACACCAAATAAACCGACCGACCGGCCATTTTTTTTATTTTGTCATTTGCCCAAAAAAAAAAAAGAAAAACGACAACATTCGCAGCAATACTCGTGTCTCGCGATTAATTTAATCCAAAAAAAACTTGTGCCAACATCAATCAACCAATCTCTTTCTGTGGTGGTGTGATCGGCGAAATACAGTGCTAGTTCTGTGTCTAATGTGGTCATCGGCGGCGTCGAAGAGCGTGGTGGTGCCGGTGCCTGTTCTGGTGCTCTCGGCTGCTGCTGCTGCGGCCGCGACCTTCTTCTTCGTCCTCTTGTCCTCTCTCTCTTCTTCTCCTCCTTCTTCTTGTTCTTGCCCCTCTCCGGAGGCCTTAGCCACCGCCGGAGCCGCCGCATCTGGAGGAGAGAGGATCTCGCCGACGGCGGAGGATATAAGATGGGTGAAGGATCAGATCGAGGCCAACGGACTTCATATGCACGACAATGTCCTCCGTAAGGGCATTAACCCTCGCTCTCGCGCTCAACAGCTCCAAGATCTCATTCAGTCAGTAACCTCTCTTTCTCTCTCTCTTTCCATCTGTCTATGTATGTGTTGGATTTTTGGAAATCTATATTTCTCATGCTCTTCATTGAAAAAGAAATGGTGAATTTAGGTTTTGGATTTTTAGGGATATGTTATATTATGTCCTATAGATTTTAGGTTTCGGATTCTGATTTGGTCTACATTCTAATTTCGACGTTTTGGACTTCTATTTGTGTTTCTTAATCAAACACTGAATCTAATCGCATTAACTTTTCCAGTTTTTTTTTGAAAATTTTACATACATACTTGTGAATATATGTGAATGTGTGCCCTGTTCTGGTTCAAGATTGACAAGTTATGGACTTATAAAACATCTCCAAACCATCATCAATATTTTCACCTAATTCTAATTTGATGGGAAAAAAATGGCTAAAAGTGTGCTCTTCAACCATTTTATCAAATCCTGATAAAAATAAAATAAAATAAAACCATTTATCAAATCTGTATCAAATCAAGGAAGAGGCAATTTTTTCACAAAATCGAAGATAAAACGATTCCTTTACTCGAATTCATCAAATTCCCAACAATCATATTTTACTCAAATTTGATGAGATTTTAGAAAGAGTAAGGATTGGATATGGTTTTCTTTGATAAAAAATGGGTAAAATAAGTTTTTAGGATAAGTTTGTAAATTCGCAAAAGATTTGATGGAGAAATGAGAGTAAGAATTGGAGTGTTTCATATCAGATCAAAGCTTTTAACCAAATTTTCAACTCAAATTTGATGGAAAAAGAAATGTAAAGATTGGAGATGCTCTAATCACATCAACTATGTTTCTTTTATTTGGAAATCAGTAATGTGATTAAGCTTTTCCAAAAACTTTCAGATTCAAGGGCATATCACACTATGAAGGAGATGAATCAAACAACCACACAGCTCTACCTTGTCCTGGTGAGCTCCTCGTAGAAGAGCATCACAGCAACTATGGGGAACCCTGGGCTGGAGGGCGAGATGTGTTTGAATTCCTTGCAGAGTCTGTTCACCTTGCCCCAGATGCTCGTGTTCTTGAAATTGGATGTGGGACACTTCGTGTAGGCCAGCATTTCATACGGTACCTGAATCCAGGAAACTTCCATTGTCTTGAAAGAGATGAGCTTTCTTTAATGTCTGCGCTTAGGTATGAACTTCCATCCCAAGGATTATTGCAAAAGCGCCCTCTGATTGTGAAAGGTGAAGATATGGATTTCAGTAAGTTTGGTTCTGGAATGTATGATTTGATCTACGCTAGTGCTGTTTTCCTTCACATGCCTGATAACCTTGTTTGGGTTGGATTGGAGAGATTAGCAAAGAAACTAAAACCTCATGAAGGTCGAATCTTTGTGTCGCACAACATAAAATTCTGCTCACGCTTGGGTGGAGATGAGTGTACAAAGAGATTAAACAGACTAGGGATTGAATATATTGGGAAGCACACGCATGATAGTTTACTCTTCAATCACTATGAGATTTGGTTTGAGTTTAGGCGATCTAAGGTTTAGGATCTACAAAAAATATCTTTTGTGGAATATACAGATGGAAGCGATGAAAGAGCAAACTGGGATGTTGTTTCTATCTTGCCTCTTATTCTTTGAGCGGCATTTTTTGAAGGTTAGGCTTTCAAATTATGGTGATAGTTGTTAGTGGAAGAGAAACGCTGACCTGTTGACCATTGTACGGATATTTATCCTGATAATTTTTGTGTGTTTGAGACTGGTATCTGCTTTGCATTATTGAAAAAGGACTTCTGACTTGGATTTTAAGTGGTCGCACTGATTATAAAGGAAATAGAGATGTGTTGTGACTGTCACACTGTATTTGTATTCTAAATTGTAAGTGTCAATGGCATCATGACATTTGTTGTTGCAAAACTTTGTTGTGTAGAGATTGTTAGATGGACTTCCGATGTAGACCAGAAGATCTGAACATTCTGGGTTTTGAACTTGATAGGTTCGAGCGTGTTATTCACCCAATAAAAAAAAGTTTGAGCGTGGATTTATATGTTAAATTTGTTGTATCTTTAACTCTGTTCTTACTGATGGATGGCTCTGTTTGGTTTGGCAAGGTGATCTATTCGTTCATTTTTTTTTTCTGCTCGTTTCATTTTTTAAGTATAGCTACTGCAAGAGACCCTGTAGACTCTCATGGATTATTTTATGTTATTTTTAATTTTTAATTATTTTATTTATTTATTATTTTCATGTTGAAAATAGCTGATGCTTTTGCTAGAAAGCAATGAAATGAAGGTGTATGAGTGAATGAATGGCATGATGAATGAGCAATATATTATTACTTTTACCCTTTAGCCTATAAAAACAGGGATGAACTTGGACATGTTATGTGGTTATTTAGGTAACTGATCTACTGAAACTTCTTGTGTTGCCTGGAGATAATTTGGTTGGTTTGTACCTCAGGTTTATTTGTCATGTTGAACTAGAATGCAAAAGTAGACTCAATTTTTATTTTTTCAACAAAGATAGCGGTAGTATGTTAGTATAGTTAGATTATAATTGGAAGGATTTGTTGCTATTTTATAAACTCAGATCCTGACCTTTCTTACCATATTCTAAGGTGTAACTATTAGGCTATTGGGCCAAATCTCAACACCTCCAGACAAGTATACTCAATTTACTTGTGTTATCTCCGAGTACTTTTTAGTTCCTGTTCTTGAACACACATTCCATTTAGTAAAGGTAGTAATAATAATAAATAAAAAGGGCGGGGGGGACTCAATTTACTTGTGTTATCTCCGAGTACTTTTTAGTTCCTGTTCTTGAACACGCATTCCATTTAGTAAAGGTGGTAATAATAATAAATAAAAAGGGGGGGAATAATTCTCACTAGTTCACATAGTGAACTGAACCGTGCTATTTGGTTTATGGGATTCAACGTGCATTTTGTTTTAATAATTCGAATCGTTAATGTGTAGAATTTATCGAGTATTTTTGTATCTATAAAAAATTATGTTGATCAGATATTAATAGCTACTTGATCGGATCAGATTTCTGCTAATAATTTATTTTGAAAATCATATTTACCGTTGACAAAAATATGATTTGATTAAGTGGTTATGATATCCAATTAAGGCAATTTTTTGCACGAATACTGGACGAAGTATACGCATTGAACGGTTCGGATCATTGAAACAGGACCCGTGGTGGGCTTCCACAGGTCCAATAGTGTGTTTGGTTTCAATTTTCTGAATTCAATTTCCTAGAAATTAAGTTTTTTGTTTTTCATATTTTATTTTCTAGTGAATATTTTTAAAATTTTAAGTAATTTTTTTACTTTTTTAGATGCATCTTATTTAGATGTATCTAAAAATTAAAATATTTGTAAAAAAAATATTTAAAAAAATAATAAATACACAAGAATACAAAAAATGTACTGAATTTTCATTTTTTTTTTGTATTTTTGATATTTAATGAATTTTTTAAAGTTTTTTTCACAAATATTATACTTTTTAAGTGTATTTATGTTCGGTGTATTTAAAAATTAAAAAAATTTACTTAAAATATTACAAAAAATTAGTAAAAACAAAAAAAATACGAAAAATAAAAAATTTTAATTTTTTAAAAAGTAAATCATGAGTTATGAAACCAAACAAGCTGGAATTGCAGGAAACACATGCACTTCGATTGGGGATTTGTCACAACAGAACTTCATTTTGGGAGGGGGAGAGGATGGGGCGGGTTAGAAGTGGGCATGGTTTGATTTGTGAGTAAAGATCTACAATTTTATGAAATTTGAAACCAAATTGAACTATGAAAAACTTGGGAAAGCAATCCAAATAGAACCATCAAAATGTATAACAATTCGGTTTGGAACTATATTTTTTATAAATGTTGTCGTCATTCATAATATGATCACAACTTGATCAAATATCAAGTAATTGTTAGAATTATGATTTTTTATAGGCTTAATTTGTGTCAACTTTAAGCCCAAATTTGAGTGGGGTCCACATGTCTTTTGAGGTGGGTCCAAAGAGGTAACGTGTTCCTTACCGCATGGCAAGTTACACGGTGAAGACAGTTCGTCAAAACCATTTATGAGTGAATAAGAAGTTGACGTCGTTTTCGGATTCGTGAAATGGACAATTAAAGAGTTAAATGTGGGTTTCTTTGAAATGGTTGTCCCATATTGAAACTTGAAAAGAGTTTTTGTGAGTATGTAAACTCTAAGTGGACAAACTTGGGTTGGACCCCAAGGGGGCATTCCAAGTTTGTAGAAGGGAGGAGTTATGGACAAAGTGAGCCTTGGCTCAAACCACCACACGCACGTCGCCAGCCATCCGGCTGAGCTGACTTCGGGTGTGAGGTGTAGATTGTAGGTTGGGTCCTAACTTTAATTTTTTGGACAAAATTTATTTGAATTTTTTCAAATTCTTATAGGAAAATTATTTGAATTTCTTAACAAAATTAATTTAAATTTTGGGCTAATTTTTTTTGTCCAAACAGAGCCCTTCTCTATTCCAATTTCCAGCAGTCCAATAGGTTCAAACAGGTTACAATTGCACCAAACAAATTCGATTTTCCAGACAGATTCAAAACTGGGTTCAAACAGTTTTGCATCTGTTCAGTTTAAATTCCATATTTGTTCAGGTTGTTTGCACCTGTTCAATTCAAAAACCTACTTGTTCGGATCTGTCTAACAACCACCAGTTTGCCTATAAATTCATATTCATTTCCAACAGATTTTCACGTCCTGAAACATCCAGAAAAATCTGTTCCCTTCTCGTTTTTGCTCTGTTTGCATTATTCTTCATCTTAGTTATTTAGAGAAAATTCAGAGAGTATAGAACATAGGTTCTAGTTCGCCATATAGATTGTTTGGAGTGCTACTACAATCTGTGTAGATCATTGTATCTTGGGAGATAGACGTCATTTATCCGTAAGCACCGAAGCGGGGCGAATCTGTCTTAAGGGCAAAGTGTCACACACTCGACTTGATCATTTTTGTATGTATTCACATAGGTAAATAAATTCTGTAAGTAATTTATTTTTATTTGCTTGATTTAGTTTCAAGTTATTTATTTTATACAGAAAATTGTTCTAACAATAATATGTTATCATTTAATAAATAAATTATTTAAATGATTGTTAGAATGAAATCTATCATTATACAAGAATACACTTGCAAGAACAGAGGGTTAACAATTTATAACAACTTATAATTATGTACTCAAGTGAGAATTATAGTGTGTTATACAAACTAAAAAATTAAACTCACGTTCTACATCTAATAATGTGGCAATTAATTAAAATATTTAAGGCAACTTTTTCTGTTATATCTTTTTTAATTATCAACTAATTATCTTTCTTACACATTATTGGATCTATAAAATAGGTCTAAAAATGAGCCTGTATATTATTTTTCTTTTAGAAATTATGTTAGTAGAGGGGTTGGATTATCTCCAGTTGGCTAGTTCAACTAGACGGTCCAATCCGACCCATTGTGGGCCTATTATTAGGTCTCAATAATCCAAATTATTTAATATGTAAGAATCGTCGAGTATTTTATCTCTGTAAAAAATTACATTGATCGGATATTAGTAGCCACTTGATCAAATTACATTTGTATGAACAATTTATTTTTCAAGTCATAATTACCGTTGATACAAATTTGATCTAATCAAGTAACTATCGATATCCGATCAATGTAATTTTTTACAAAGATAAAGTACTCGACGAGCTCTACATTTTGACGATTCAGATCATCGATGTGGGTTTCTGTGGACGTGGGCTCTGTGGTTAGTTCACAGAATCCCAACAATATGCTCCAGTCCAATTTCAGATAGGACAGAAACCACCACCGGTAGTGGATATATATGTTTTCATATAGAATTCAAGCAGATATTATTGCCTTTGCCTACCAAAATGGTTTTAATAGATATATGAGGTAAAGGCTCATTTTTTTAAAAATAAATTTGGAATTGTGTTCTTGGTTCCTCATTCTAAGAGTGTAAATTAATCATACAATCTGGACAAACGAGAGGGGCAAGTCAAATTTGAGTTGGACATGTGAGCCAACCCATTACCACCTAGGCTTCCTAAAATAAGTTTTATTAACGAGTGTATTAAGAACATTGACTAAAATAATTTAAAATAATTATATAATTTTTGTAACATTTTTTTTTTTTTTTGTAGAATGTTGTAGTGTCTCAGGTCTTAGACCCGACTTCTTTATGTTAAGTGGTAACCGTTACCTTATACTTACAATTTTTTATTTTTTTTCGACTATTGAGTAGTTGTGGGTTGCATTTAACCTTATAGTTATTATAATTGAGACCTTCTCCTCATTGTTTGGAGTCTTGATTGATGAGTTAACATGCTCGTTGGGTAAGATTAGACCAAGAATGCCCAATTCGAATTTTTTTTATTTTGAGTAGTGTTTACTCTTTTGCCTTTTTCTTTCTCCACATTTTGAATCTTGATGTGAGGTTAGAACCATTGGAAAGCTTATTTCTGGGGCTTCAATTTAGACACAAAATTGACCATATTCCATTTCCGGACATGGGAGATGCACCTGTTTCAAGTCATCCAGCAAAAGCTGTCTGGTCAAATCCGCACGAGCGGATTTCGCGAGAAAGCCTTTTTTTCCCTAAGTTGATCCGCATGAGTGGATTTTGCGCGTCCAGATATTGATTTATGTTCCCTTTTCACTCAAATAAGATCATTCTCTCTCTTTTTGACCATTTCTCATCACTCTCTCTCTCTGTAACTTCTCTTCTCTCCCTTCTCTCTAAACTCTCACCAAATTTCACATTTTCTTCGATTTATAAAGATCAAACGAGATTTTAATACAAAAATGGCTAGCGTCTCAAGAGCTACGTTTTGACCGGTGGAGATCAAATTCCGGCAAAGTTGATTTTTAGAGTTTTCTCCTCATCTCTCTTTGAGGTAGGGATTTTTTTGCTCCTTTTCAATTCCTCGTTATAGATAGACATGTGGTAATTTTTATTGCATTAAAAACTTGATTTGTTGGGTATTTTTGAAAAACATGTGATGAGAGTTAGGATTTTGTGATCTAGAGTTAAATCTTGTGTTTTGTTGTCAATAGATGAGATTGTATATTTGAGGAAAAATGTTTAAAAGGATTAGAGTAAAAAGCCCTAATTAATTATTTATGGGTTATGAGAAAGAGGGAAAAATTGATTATTCGATTTTATTTGAACAATATGGGGTATTGTGTATTACATTGTGAAAATGGGTATGTAAGAAAATAAAGAAAGTCATCATGAAGTTTAATTTGTGTTAATTGTTATCTATGGTTTTATAATTGTTAAGTTGTAATAATTGTTGAAAAATTGAAATTTCGGAGAAATAAGAAGGGTGTTGGTAAATGTTGTGTGTATGAAAGATTTTTGGATTGGTTAATCTCGTTTATGAGGGTGATGATGAAAAGTCCCAAATCCTTTGATTATCTATTTGTTTGAGAGATGGGATTAATTTGTGTTACATATGTGTTAGATTTTGAAAATAAATTACTAGTTGACTTTTGATAATTAATGAGAAAGGTGAGACGATTTATTGTGTGTATTGGGAGTTTGAAGAGAAGGGAAGATAAATTTTGGAAATCAATAAAACATTTAATTGGATTGATGACGAATTACTACTGGCAATTTTTTTCTTTAAAACAAGTGAAGCTGGCGATTTTTTTCTTTAAAACAAGTGAATAATTGTATTCGTGACGAATTACTACTTGTTTAACCAAATTTGAATATTTTGAATTGAATCATAAAGATGGGATGGTAGTGATGAAACATACTTTAATTATAAGTTTTGAAAACAACGTGAATTGGAAGTTGAATTAATTGGAGTTGAAGGATGAAAGTTATGTAACGTATAAATGTTGATAAAATCTAAATCAAGAGGATGAAATTGAATTCATGGACTTGTTACCTGTTGTTTATGAGACTGTGTCATTGGCCATCGGTAAAGGATGGTATTAACGTTGTTAAATAATTTGTGAAACTTGGAATAATGAGCCAATTGTTGAGTTGAATGAAAATAATGAGCCTCCTGTTTCTGAATTTCATTTCCTTTTTGCCAAGTATAAATACTCTTTTTTTTTTTTTTTTGTAGAATGTTGTAGTGTCTCAGGTCTTAGACCCGACTTCTTTATGTTAAGTGGTAACCGTTACCTTATACTTACAATTTTTTATTTTTTTTCGACTATTGAGTAGTTGTGGGTTGCATTTAACCTTATAGTTATTATAATTGAGACCTTCTCCTCATTGTTTGGAGTTTTGATTGATGAGTTAACATGCTCGTTGGGTAAGATTAGACCAAGAATGCCCAATTCGAATTTTTTTATTTTGAGTAGTGTTCACTCTTTTGCCTTTTTCTTTCTCCACATTTTGAATCTTGATGTGAGGTTAGAACCATTGGAAAGCTTATTTCTGGGGCTTCAATTTAGACACAAAATTGACCATATTCCATTTCCGGACATGGGAGATGCACCTGTTTCAAGTCATCCAGCAAAAGCTGTCTGGTCAAATCCGCACGAGCGGATTTCGCGAGAAAGCCTTTTTTTCCCTAAGTTGATCCGCATGAGCGGATTTTGCGCGTCCAGATATTGATTTATGTTCCCTTTTCACTCAAATAAGATCATTCTCTCTCTTTTTGACCATTTCTCATCACTCTCTCTCTCTGTAACTTCTCTTCTCTCCCTTCTCTCTAAACTCTCACCAAATTTCACATTTTCTTCGATTTATAAAGATCAAGCGAGATTTTAATACAAAAATGGCTAGCGTCTCAAGAGCTACGTTTTGACCGGTGGAGATCAAATTCCGGCAAAGTTGATTTTTAGAGTTTTCTCCTCATCTCTCTTTGAGGTAGGGATTTTTTTGCTCCTTTTCAATTCCTCGTTATAGATAGACATGTGGTAATTTTTATTGCATTAAAAACTTGATTTGTTGGGTATTTTTGAAAAACATGTGATGAGAGTTAGGATTTTGTGATCTAGAGTTAAATCTTGTGTTTTGTTGTCAATAGATGAGATTGTATATTTGAGGAAAAATGTTTAAAAGGATTAGAGTAAAAAGCCCTAATTAATTATTTATGGGTTATGAGAAAGAGGGAAAATTTGATTATTCAATTTTATTTGAACAATATGTGGTATTGTGTATTACATTGTGAAAATGGGTATGTAAGAAAATAAAGAAAGTCATCATGAAGTTTAATTTGTGTTAATTGTTATCTATGGTTTTATAATTGTTAAGTTGTAATAATTGTTGAAAAATTGAAATTTCGGAGAAATAAGAAGGGTGTTGGTAAATGTTGTGTGTATGAAAGATTTTTGGATTGGTTAATCTCGTTTATGAGGGTGATGATGAAAAGTCCCAAATCCTTTGGTTATTTATTTGTTTGAAAGATGGGATTAATTTGTGTTACATATGTGTTGGATTTTGAAAATAAATTACTAGTTGACTTTTGATAATTAATGAGAAAGGTGAGACGATTTATTGTGTGTATTGGGAGTTTGAAGAGAAGGGAAGATAAATTTTGGAAATCAATAAAACATTTAATTGGATTCATGACGAATTACTACTGGCAATTTTTTTCTTTAAAACAAGTGAAGCTGGCGATTTTTTTCTTTAAAACAAGTGAATAATTGTATTCGTGACGAATTATTACTTGTTTAACCAAATTTGAATATTTTGAATTGAATCATAAAGATGGGATGGTAGTGATGAAAGATACTTTAATTATAAGTTTTGAAAACAACGTGAATTGGAAGTTGAATTAATTGGAGTTGAAGGATGAAAGTTATGTAACGTGTAAATGTTGATAAAATCTAAATCAAGAGGATGAAATTGAATTCATGGACTTGTTACCTGTTGTTTATGAGACTGTGTCCTTGGCCATCAGTAAAGGATGGTATTAACGTTGTTAAATAATTTGTGAAACTTGGAATAATGAGCCAATTGTTGAGTTGAATGAAAATGCGCATTGATATGGGTTCCTCTTCCATCCGGATTTGCGCCTGATAAAGTTTGGCGCTTTGATATGGGTTCCTTTCCCCTTCAGTTCGTACCCAGTAAAGTGTGAACAGGTTCCTCTCCCCTCTAGCTTGAGGTCCGATAAAGTTTGGCTCTTTGAAATGGGTTCCTCACCCCTCCGGTTCGCGCTCAGTAGAGTGGGTTGTGCTGGTTATGGCTTGACGAAGCCAGGGTCCGTTATATGTTAATTACGCGTTATGTATTTTCATACTTGTGTTGTGATAAAAAGGGATGCATTATTGCCTTTTCGTGCTTGTGATCAGTAAAATATCGTAATGCGTGTTGACACGTCTATTGTTGCTTATATATATATATATATATATTTGTGAAAATTCATTTTACACTTGTGTTTAAGGCCATAATATATAGTAATTGCCTTTGTAGCCCTAATGAGTTGGAATGTAGGACGAGTATATTGCTTAGATCGATCTTAGGAGATCATGGTAATGTGATGAATGGTGGAGATTTCTTTTAAATGTAAATGAAAAGTTTTGAAAGGTAAGAACTAGCCTTTGTTTCTTGTTATGTTAAAGAGGATCTTTTGAAAAATTGTATTTATGTAAGTATATTTTGAAGTATGAAATGTCACATATCCTATATATATATATGTATATATGTGGAGCATTCATAATTATAGATATCTATATGTTGCTATTAATTAGGATTATTAGGATTCTTACTGGACCTTTGTGTTCATCCGCTTGCTCTTCTTTCTTGCTCTCTCTTGTTGGTTCCTCACCAGCTGGCGCTTGGTGCTTTTTTAGCACCAAGCTCCTCTTTATTGATGTAATATTGCACTCTGTATGTTTCATCAATAAAGATTTCATTTTTGCCGATCAAAAAAAAAAATTAATTAGGATTATTGGGATTCTTACTGGACCTTTGTGTTCATCCCACGTTGCTAATTATTTTTCAGGTATGGAGTGAAGAGTTGTTCGAGACTTGAATTCTATTAATTGTAGGCCATGGGGCCTTTCAAATGCAAGCAAAATGCCAATGTGTTGTAAAAAGGGTTATTCACTTTTATATATTTCGTTTTTTTGCAATTGATAACATAACGCCTATGGACGTGTATTGTATTTCATTACATGTACATGAGAGAGAACATTGTAATTTATATCTTCTTAAATATCTTTGATATTTGTTATTATTGAAATGGACTGACTTAAAGAAAAAATGTAATATTATCCGAGTAATAAAAGTTGAGGCATTACAATGTACAACTAATTTAAACTTAAAAACAAGGGCCAAAAGCAACAATGTTTAGGAAATCAGACAGGACTGACCGGTTCATCTAGACCTCTAAAACTGTTTAATGCCCAAAACTGGCCATATTTGTGAGAACTGAAAAACCCTCTAGTTGAACATGTAATGGGTCATCATAACCGGCCAAATTTAAAGAATTGAAGATTCAATGCATGAGAAACAAGCACTCTAACTACTAAGCGATCAACACAATTGTTGACAATGTAATAAGTATATATATTATATATTCAATATTATCTTAATTAATTTTACTAAAAATCAATGTATAAAAACGTAAAATAAATTCTAAGAATTTTTTTTTTTTGTAATTGTTTATTATTTATTATTTTGGAATTTTAATATTTATATTTTCTATATTTATAAATTTTAATATATTTATGACATCATGGTTCAATTATAATTCACCCACAATTGAACCAATGACTTGTCCGCTCGGTCACTTTTTCGGTTTTCTCACTAGTCTGATTTTCAAAACATTGAAAAGCAGTCGTCAACAAAATTCTTAAGATTATGATAATAGTTTAATTAAGGGTTTGTTTGAGAAATAACTTTTTTAGTATTTTTAGCTAAAATATAAGGTGTAAAAAATAAAAAATAATAATAATATTTGAGTATGAATTTTTGAATTTTCGAATCTTTAACTTTTTTATATGACTTTTTGATATTTTTTAACTTTTTAATTAATTTAGCAACCTCTCAAACAAGGCCTAAACAATAAAGTTCACTTACCTAAATCAAACAATTTCACTTACCATTAAAATAAAATAAAAAAAGATTTTTGAAATTTTGACTGTGCTAGACTATATGTCTCTGAGGATTGCCTTAATAGTGGTATGGTTTGGGGGGAAAACATTTACTTGTTAATACTTAAAAATACTTTACAGTATGTTGACCAGCTCACATATGGTAATTTTGCACCAAAAGGCATTTTTATAATTACTTGTGTTTTTTAATGGATAAAAATGACTTCTTTAGTCTATAAAAAGAGCAAGAAAGCCATTGTCTAATTATCTACAAACATGGGAAAACTTTTCGCCTTGTGCCTTTTGCTCTCCCTCCTACTCTTCATCTCTGGTATTTATTTTCGATTTATTTCTTAGAAAAATTATCAATAAATTATATTTTGCCTCTAAAATTATTATTTAGTTTTATTAAGTTTCAATATAGATAAGTCTTATTTTTCATAAAATATTTTTAAAAGATTCATTACTGCATAATGATGTATGTTATGTCAATTCAACCCCTCACTTAATATGAACAACAATTTCATAAATTTTTTAATCCAAGTAAAATTATATTTTTAATTGTAAAAATCATGATATTGTAAAAAAGAACATTTATTAGAAAATCCTCTTTTAAGTAATCGTATCCCAGTAAGTCCATAAGATATTCTTATATTCCAATAGATGTTATTATTTTGGATATTTGATCCACCAAATCCTAATCCTCATATTTAAGATATTTTATGGACAGTTTTACTCTTACAAATATTTTTTTGAACTCTTAGTAACTTGGTGATGTGAACATTCACATTAGATAAATTTAGCAATGCGAATGTATTGAATCATTGATGAAAATGGGACCTAAGGGTTGAAATGGTAATTGTGGAAAATGGCCTAATTACCATTATAAAACAATGAATCTTTTGGAATATTTTATAACAAATAAAACTTGGTTGTCCATATTGAAATTTGATAGGACTTGATAATAATTTTGAGAGTAAAATACAATTTAATTGTAACTTTTCCTTATCTCTTTCATTTATCCTTTTTATATGCTTCATATATAATTTTATGCCCTCCATATATAATTTCAATAGTACACAAGATCACTTTTAATACAAAAATAAAACAACAATGCTATAAATTCAAAAAAATCATTCAAAAAATATCTAAAATTTTAAATGCATGGTCAAGATTTGCTGCATAAATAGTGCCACAACAATTTCAAATATACATCATTGATCTATCACTCTGAGTGAATTTTTAAAAACATTTTTTGGTACCATAACCAAAGAAGAAAAACATAAAACTTACATTTTATCTTCTCACACAACTCAAGCACTCATGTCATAATAACACAAGCACACACCAACTTTACTAGCACACACATCACACTAGGGGTTATTTGGGATGATCTAAATAAATGTACTTTTTGATTTTTTACGAAAAAACGTAAAATATGGGTTTGGTTTGAAGTGATGTAGTAGAGAGATGATGTGATTTAAATGAGATGATGTGACTTAAATAGAATAATGATTTTTTGACTTTTTTGTATTATGCCAAACTAGGCTTAATAGCTTAAGACTCCAGGTTAAATATTCACTTGCACAATTTATTTGTCTTCACTTTCACACATCACTCTATATATATATATATATATATATCTATTTCTCACAGTTGTGAATCTATACAGATGAAAAGATGGTGGTCAAGGTAAAAGCAAAAAAATGTGATGCGGGTTGGCAATGTAAGGGTGAAGACCGTTGCAGGAAAGATTGCGAAACTCGTTACAATGGAATAGGGCGGTGCGATGATATCACTGCACCCCTAGTTCCGAAGCAATGTTATTGTGTTTACAATTGTTGATCTTTCATGTCCATATTAATGGAATGTCAAATTATTGGAATAGATAATAACTTAATTTGGTAAAAAGTATTGCAGCATTTCATGAACTTATGAGATGCAGGCATGGTGATATAAGTCGATTTTTTCAATTTTTCTAGTTTTTTGATGAGAACACTTTTTGGCAATATTATTCATATAACTAACATGGTTAATAAACTGAAAAAGTGTCAGAGTCAATCATTTTATTTTAACTAGAAAGCAAGATAGATTAGAACTTATAGAATGATTATTTAGTAACCAATTAGGCCTAACTTGGTTGGCCACCATGTTTTCTTTAGGACCTAGTCCCTAGGGTGATCATGGGTTCAATTCTCTTTAAAGGAGTTAAATTAAAAGAGTGCAAGTATTTAGGTGCTTTGCCAAGAGTGAGAAGGTTTTCTCTCATAGGTACTAATCTAACAACTAACATTTACCGATCAAAAAAAAATATTTATTTAGTAGTGTGATGATCAAATACAGGGTGGTGAAAACAAAATCAGTTCCAATACAAGGGTGATGAAAAAAAAATCAGTTCCTACTGAAGGAAAGAGAGAAGAAGAGGCATCTTACTACAAAACAAATCAACCTTGAAAGAGCAAGAGTCACAACATGAATCCACTAATGGAAAAATATATATATATATATATCAAAGGTAATTTGTGAGAGAAACTAAAGACACAGGGCATAATTGAGACTAACGTATTTTCCTTTGCACAAAACCTAAATATATAGTAACCTATTTTTAGCATTGTATGCACTTACACAACTCTTTTCTAAAGCCCCGTTTTGGGATTTACCTTTTTAGTCAATTAGTCAAAAAGTTACTAAATTAGCCAAAAAGCCAACAACTCATACCAAAAAGTCAAAGATTCTCTTTTCTCTCTACTTTTTGCACATCTTTTCATAATTAGCCAAAAAGTCATCCCAAACATACAAGTTTTTTTTACCTACCTTTTTAGCCAAATAGTTAAAAATTTACTAAATTAACCTGTTCCCAAACGAGGCCTAAGTTACAATTATTATTATTATTATTATACAATCGATAGAAGGGGGTAGAGAAAAGGGAAGTGGCATTGCATAATAGTAAAACTTTAATGCAAGTAGCATGCCCTTAACCACCTGAAAACCCTTTGTCATTGTATTAATTTGATTCCTATAATTCCAATTACATCAGCCTTATTTGGTTGAACTCTCAAAACACAATTTTTGAAAAAAAAAATTCTAAAATTTTATTTGGTTGGAAATTTTTTGAAATTTTTTTCTAAAATCACTCTCTTCTACACATCAATCAATCACTTTTATTCTCTCCTCTCTCATTCTCAATCACTTTTTCTCTCATACACATTTACTCAACTATAACAAAATATCAAATCATTCCATACTCCAAAACTATTTCCAAAATATATAACCAAACAAACCAAAAAATTTCTAAACTTTCCCCAAAATTTTTTTTAAAAATTTATCTCCCAAAACCAAACCAAACCAAACCAAATACACCCATCAATTTTGTGCTTTAATTTTTCAATTCGTGTCATTTTGGTCTAAATTGATGCAAATACTCCAAAATGACAAAAAAAACAAAAAAAAAATATGGGTTAGGTAAGAATAAGGAGCTTTAATATATTTTTGTGTTATTTTGGGAATGCAGGAGTATTTGAGCGGAGTGCAAACAGCTGCACCCAATTTTTATTGGGAAAGTAATTGAAAAGGTAACACTTTCATATATTTGAACATCCCAAATCTAGTACAAAAGCATGACAGACCAAGGTTCACAAGTATGTAAATAAAAGTTAGGGACCAAAACGGAAGTGAAAGTTACCTGAAGCACAAAAGAGGCAGCAATTTAAACAGCCAAACAACTTTTTACATTTTCTCACATTTCTTCCATCCTTTCTTCTTCTTCTTTTTTTTTGTTTTTTTTTCTCATTCATATCTGGTAATTTTGCATCCTCTAATGGAAAAACAAGGGTATGTTTTTTCAAGTGTTCAATTCTCACATGTGCATATAAGTACTCTTTGTTGAGTCTTCCCATAACAAACCTCCATACCATCGTGCAAAGTCACGAGCATCCTCAAAAACTTCCTGCAATATAAGGAAACAAATCCATAAGTTGATAAAAGATTGAAAGTAAGATACACGAAATGCAATTGTAGTGGAGAGGGAATTCATCAAAAAGATGAGCTAGCAAATCATATCCAATTCTCACAGCCTAATATGTTAAAGAGAATTGCATTTCAAATAATTGTCAAACAGATTAAGATATAAAATTACTCGGTAAATGCTATCATTTAAAAACAGGATATATATGTCTTCAAAAATTTGGTGATTGACAAAAATAACACAACCAAATTTCACTTTCAATTGAGAGCTGACATATACTAAATATTAAATCTGAATAGTAGCATTAATATTTAGGTTTGTAAATGTATCTGAACATTGAGAAAAATGTAAACCCGATTAGTAACATTTGCTGGTACAGAGGGTATTCTGTCTGCAACACGAGGCTATGCATTCCATTGAAGAAAAGAAATTGGGCGTTCTGCTCAAGCAAAATAAATTATCTGCATATACAAGGGTTCAAATTTCAACGAAGCATATTATATTCAACTAGAAGAAACAAAAAAAGAAAGACACAAGTAAAGGACCAAACTTTGTGATTTCAATAACTACTTCTCTAAAGTCTTAGCTACTTTATCAGGTAAAAGATAAAATGATTTCTTCAGGTGTTCAATTCCCTTCTTGCAAATTACACACATAAAATGATTTCTTCAAGTGTACATTGCGAATGCATAGTGAGATGAGTTTGATTTTTACCCCAGAACTCATCATAAAGATGAGCTGGTATCATCCCAACCTTTCATATCCGATTCCCACAACTTAATCTGTTAAAGAAAGTTGCATTTCAAGTCATTGTCAAACAGATTAAGATAAAATTCACTTGGAAAATGGTATCATTTAGGATAAATGTATTCGAGAACTTGATGATTCACAAAAACAGTATAACCAAATTCACTTTTGATTGAGAGTTGACATGTATTGAATCTAAATAGTAGTAGAAATATTTGGGTTTTTAAATGTATCTTTTAACATTGAGAAAAATATAAACCTGATTAGTAACATTTTAACATTTTCTCTTACGGAGGGTATTCTCTCTGCAACATGAGAATCTGCATTTTCTACCGAAGAAAAGAAATTATCTGCAAATACAATGGTTGAAATTTCAAAGAAGCAAGTTATATTCTTAAGAAAATCTGAAAGTATATTTGGTGGAACATACAATATATACGAGCAACAATATTCACATATTACATTTAAGTGGTAAAGATAGTCCTACATAACCATCCAAATCATCCATATTCCGACAGGTCAATATTTCGCTCTTAATTATAACTCGATAAACACTGTTTATTATCAACACCTCCCGCCTCCCCTCCATTTCCCCAAACACACACACAAAAACATACATAACAAAAAAAATAAATAACAAAAAACCACCCACAAAAGAAAAACAAAAGAGAATTATTTATCAAAAGAAGAAAACAAAACAAAAGTTGTCAATAGAATATTTGGATGAACATGACGGGATGGCTTTTTAAAAATAGTAGCATTGGTCCCTTTTAATTGAGGGTCCTAGGAGAAGACTGGAGAATCAGATAGGCCTAACCTTCAGCATTATTTTTATAAAGTGGCTGTTAAAACTGATGTATTATTGATTGATATATATGTTTACAATGAGTCCTATATATAGAAGATTAGAGGAGGTAGGTATGTAGTAGGTGGAGTAGGTGAAGTGGGTGGAGTAGGTGTAGTGGTAGGCTTGTTAGAATTTCCCATCTTTACCTTCACCTACTCCACTACACACTCCACTTCACCTATCTCCACTTCACCACACACTCCACTTCACCTAACCCACTATCACCTCCACTACACCTACTACCACATTTTCTTCTATATATAGATTGTATAGGAATTGTAATAAATCAATCTTGTAATACATCAATCAATATATCAATCAATCAATAATACATCCATTCTTACATGGTATCAGAGCAATAAGATTTAGGCCTATATTCCTTTTTTTCCGGCGGGCAGCCGGCCGGCAACCATGCCTTCGCTGCCCGCTGGAGTTTTTAACCACCTCCGCCTCTGGGTCTTTCTCCTTTGTCGCTGCCTCCGTGCAACCTCCATTACTTCCTGGTTCCTCTGGGACATTTCACGATTAACAGCTTCATATTCTGCAGCCTTTCGTTTCTCAATCTCCTCGAGAAGACTGAGTCTTATGGCATGCAGCTCCAATTCAATTCTTGGTCCATAAGAAGAAAAAAAATTGAAGTAGATCCATCAGTGGAGAAATCTTCACTGGCATCAAAGAATTCGCCTTGATTAGACACAAAGCTCGGACACCCACCTTGCTTCCCAAAATCATCAACCCCAGCAAAGCTACCAACACTCACCGACTCACATCGAGGATCGAAGAAATCATCCACCACCGCCACCATAGAACCTCCATCTCTGTCCTCACCACCAGTCTCCATACCACAAACACCATCATCCACGAGTTCTTTAACAACAACAACACCATCACCATTCGAATTCGAATCGGTCTCACCATCTGGTGGAGACTTGAGCTGCGGAGTCTCATCAAATCCGCCGGCATGACGAGCGACGGCGTCTCTGCCGCGCCGCTTGTGGTTGACGACGTAAGGAGAGGGCGAGCGGGGAAAGGAAGAGTCGGGGATCGGAGCTGGTGCTGGAGTTGTATACAGAGCCGGTGATATGTATATGTGATTTGGGGTTTGAGTCCTCTTCTTCTCCTCCGAGACCTCCGGGCTAAGTACGGCCCCATCGTCACCCTCCAGTTTGGGTCTCGTCCCGCCATCTTCGTCGGCAGCCATTCCGTCGCCATCTTCGTCGACCCATCCTCCGAGCCCTCCGGGCTAAGTATGGTCCCACCGTGCCCTCGTCCCGCCAGACTACCTCGACTTAGAGAGCTCAAGCAACATCTCTCTCTCTATACATCATTCTATCAACTCGGGGACCTAGTTTTTTTTTTTATGCAAGTAATCAAGCCACCACATTACCCAAAACTAATTTTTTTTTTATTCATTTTATTATCATTATCATCCTCCTCATCATGTCCCCCACTTTCTCTCTCTCATTTTTTCACTTTCCCACCCACTGGGCACATGCTTTCGCCATTCATCTATTATTATTATTATTATTTAATAATAATACAAAAAACAAAAAAAACAAAAATACCAAACCCATTGCAGGTTTTCACAAAACTGTGGGCCAAGAAACCCACGTGAACCCATCTCCTTTTTCCCTCACTCTCTCGTTTTTGATTTCTCATATATTCTTATTATTTCTTTCTTTTTTTTATTTTTCTTTCCCTTTATTTTTAATCTTTTTTTCATTCTTATTTCTTTGCACAAAAAAAAAAAAACAAAAAAAAAAAAACAACAAAGACGAAGAAGACGAACTGCACACCAAACTCATTTTATTCATGTCGGGGCTCACCCCGATCACCATTTTACACCACAAAAAAAAAAAAAAAAAAAAAACAAATCCCACAGTGGATTTTTCTCTACTCGCTGGCACGGTCTTTTCTTCTTGCCTCCGTCCTGGGCGGCCCTTGCCGGTGCTGCCTCCGTGTTTCCCACGCCACCGAGCACGTTCACTCCCTCCTGCTCTTCCACTACAGCATATGGTGGACCTCCAAATCGGAACATCACGGTGCCGCTTCAGCTCCTTGTTTTCCGCTTTCAGCACACTTATCTCTGCTCGCGCATCCTTATACATGCGTTGGAGCAGAGCCAGTTGGGCGTTTAACTGCTGCACCTCATTTGTCCTACTCTGCAGCCGGTGCGACAAGTTTGTGACCACCGTCATGGTCTCCACACATGACTTCAAAGTATACTGATTGGCCTCAATATCAGTTTGCACCGCCATTTTTTGCTCCACAGACCGTATAGGAAAGTTCAACGGAGCAAACCCTGGAGCGCTTGGTTGAGGTTCAAGGGCCACCGCACCAGTTATTTCTCTTGTGGACTCGTTGAGGTCTGGAAAGAGAGTGAGCAGACCACGGGAAGAAGAGGCCATTTTCTGGACAACAGAGTGTTACAGCGTATTACAGAGTATCTCTCTCCAGACAACGAAGAGTTTCTCAGAGGTTTTTAGCCAGTTTTTTGTCTTAGCCTCTGCCTCAGCCTCAGCATCCGTCTTGGTTAAATAGCCAAGGCAGATACGCGCATCGCGTGCCACTTGATGCCAGACGACAAAACGGGCGTGCAAGCCAAGGTAGTCACGCGCCTCGCCATAATGTCCGGCACACCTTTTTATGGATTGGGCACGCCTTTTGATGGCACGCCTTTTGACAGATTGGGCACACCTTTTGAGGGTGCGACTTTTACAACGGTCCGACATGACCACATAAACTGTCCCGACATTGATTCCGGTTAGCATCTACAACGGTCCGACATGACCCCATAAACTGTCCCGACATTGATTCGGTTAGCTTCTCCATCGGTCCGGTGTGACCTCGTCAACTGTCCAGACTTTATCTGCTACAACGGTCTGCCACAACCATCCAGTGTCCTCTACAACGTTATGACACAACCATCCAGTGTCCTCTACAACGTTATGACACAACCATCCAGTGTCTTCACCAACGGTCTGACACGACCATACAGTGTCTCCTATCCTCTTTTATTTTATGTATTAGTCTATTTTCTTGTTTTGTACTCTCTCCAAACTCAAGTTGGTTAGTTCCTATCCCCCTTGAGTTTGCGGGGGGCTGTTAAAACCTACCAAAACCTACCACTACACCTACTCCACCCACTTCACCTACTCCACCTACTACATACCTACCTCCTCTAATCTTCTATATATAGGACTCATTGTAAACATATATATCAATCAATAATACATCAGTTTTAACAGTGGCTACTCTCAATTTTGAACCTTCGTTCTCACACTCAGCACCCTGAACATTCACCTCCACACCAAGCAATGCCCCAACGTTGGCTTTCAAAGCACCCAAGGCTGCAGGCCAGAGATTCCTATGCATTCACAATGTACACTTGTTTCCTATGACAGAACATCCAGAAGTCAAGAGAATTTGCTTAATAACAAATAAAATGAAATTAGTAACCAAGCAAAAGCTTTTTTAAATAAAAACACCAGTAAAGGATCAAACTTTATGATTCCTTTTACTATTAGTGTAAATTAAGCTACTCTATCAGGTAAAAGATGAAATGGTTTTTTCGAGGGTCCTGCTAATGATAGCCCTCAGGGTTGTCAATAAGAAGCACATAAGGCCAAAATATTTATAAACTCAATACATTTTTCACATATCTCAAAACATTTTTACATATTTTCATATACTTCTTACACATTTTATACATTTTTTAACACTAACAACAACCCAAGGTTTTTGTTTTTTTTTTGCATTTTTCTTTCTTAAAAGGTCCCAAGAGATAGCATGGAGTTGCAGACAAATAGGCATTGATGCTTGCCTATTTGGCCATAATGGCATTTTTTAAAGCATCATACAAGCTTCCTTTGTAGTTACAACTACAAAAAGATTTGGAAGCTGATATTCTACCTTGTATTTTTAGCATGAAAATTGATCACTTCATCAATGAATGGCAAATATAAGAATAAAATTTTAATGAATATGAACAATGAGCAATCCAAGCTGGTAAATGGCAAATGATAATGACTTCATTTTTTTGTTTTTGATAAATAAGACAATTTTATTAGAACAACATCAAGACAATGTCAAAGAATACAAGAACCAAAACAACCAACCAAACACTTAGCCATGAAGAGTGCCTACAAAATCTAGAAAAGAGTTCAGATCCAAAGCAACTCGCCCCGAGACCCAACTATACAAAATTCCCAAAAATCAGCTCTTCAAATAATATAATGACTTCAAATTTTTATTTTTATTTTTTTAAAAATATCCAATAATCTAGTAAAATAAATATATTTAAAGGAAAAGTCTTTCATCCCAAACATTTTTTTTTTTTTCCATTTCATGTTTTGGGGTTTGCCAAAAGAGTTTTGAATTTTATCAAAGATTAGAGAACCACCTTTTACTGTTAAATGAATTTCCCCTTTTGATTTCTTCTTGTTCTTTCTCTACTGCCCACTTCATGACGAGTTTAAACAGATCAACATGTAAATTTGAAGAAATAAAAAAAAAAATCTACGAGACTATATGGTATAACAATTTCAAAATAGTTTCATCTCTTTTTTCAATATATGCATTGGATTTGAAATCTAAATAATACTCCAAGTAGGGTAGGTGGCTTCTTAAACCTAAATCCCTCCAACTACAACAGATTGCCCACAAGGATTTTTGACCAGACTAGGTGGCTTCCTAACCATCAAATGTAGTCTAGCATAAAAGGACAAAGGTTCAAAACACACCATGATACAAAGTTGTCCTTGCAAGGCATGTAAGTTTAAATGATCAAAAGTCTTGCTTAAGAAGAGTTTGCAGTGGGGAGGTTTTTCCAATTGTGGTTTGCGGAAATGACTTCTCAATTTTCTTGATATATATATATATATATATCTCATTCATTGATCACTTATGAGAGTTTTCATCATGATTAGATAAAAGCAAATCAATAAAACAGACAGTGAAATACATCCTAAAGTTTGTTTCCACAACAACAAATGCTGGAGAACAATAAGGTAATAACAACAATAGTTAGTAGATTACATATCCTTTCTAATATTTTTTTACCTGCATAACACTGATAAAATATAGAAAAGTGCATTTTTACAAAGCTGGAAAAAAAATCACATAGTATTCAAAGTCACAACTGAGTCAGGAAGTTGTCCTCTCCAGGGCAAAAAAAAAAAAGTGAAAAAAAAAAATCAGCATTTGAACAGAGAACTAATACAAATTATTGAACCAATTAATTTGTAGTCATTAGACACATTATGCAGCCAATCCATTGTATGTCAACATTTCAAATGTTGATGTAACAAATTGTTGTTCCAAAATATATTCCATGTTGTCATAACTATGCTGTCTCTGGCAGACTGGCATTGTTTTATGTTGATGAAACTGCAAAAAAACTTATGCCTTAGTGATAATGATGAGATGGAGATCACACAGCATATACTGACCCATAAAATAAAACTGCAAAAATTAGAAACGATTGAAATGTGCGCTTTTATGATTGGTTGAAAAGCGCACATTTCAATCATTTACAACAAACTAGAACTTTCTTGTGATAAGGCCCAAAAGAATTAGAAAGTAAACCCTCGGTTCTGATAAAAATCTTAGACGATATTAGTATTGAGAAATAAACAAATAAAAATGGAACTTGATTGGATAAGAGAGGTGCTTACATTAATGACTTCCCCTCTTTTACCTACTAAACTCCCTAACCAAGTCCTTTGATTGTAATGGATTAGATCCTAAATTAAATGGAGTTAAATGGTTTCCTACCTTCCCATAAAAAATAGATGGCAGCTCTTTTATGCAAATCGATCTATTTTGGCAACTTGTGGGCCAACGATACTATGGGATAAACGATTTGTTGTCATTATAGATCTTGATGGTTCATACTCAATTTTGAGATAGTCTAATCCGACATGTGGGTGCGTCGAAATATGTGGTATCCACAGGAGGTCAGTGTAATTATATAACAAATATAAGATTATTAATTGTATTTTCTTCAAACCTCAAGGAGATGAGTAAATTTACCCTTATGTACATATCTTGAAAAAAAAATGCTTAAAATATAAAATATAAAATATAAAGATCAAAATCATGTGTACCTAAAATATACTCTTGGCCTTTGTCTTTGCCTTGTTTACATTTGCCTTGCGTCTATTGGTAAATAAGGTAAAAGTAAAAGGCACTAGTAGACACAAGATTACACGTGCTCAAAATGGCATGAAATTTGTTCAAGGCACTAAAAACTTCATGACGATCAAGACCCATCAGTCTTGAATGGCCTACAATGGATTTTGGGCGAATTCCAAAATTTAGGCCTTTAGTTTCGCAATTTTTCATTTTTAGAAGTAATTGATTCGTCTATAACTTGGTCTATACAAATATGATTTTGCCTTGATTTTTTCTAGTATATTTCCTTTTTTGGTAATTTTTATTTTATTTTATTTGATTTCGGTTTGGTTAGCAAGTAATTAACCTAGGATTTAGTTTACCTTTTTTTCTTTAGGTATTCTCTAGCATAAATTGACATGTATGCCTCAGGGCAAATGAGTTTTATTTTGAAGAATTAGTATTATTACAAGAGAGACTATCTTTTTCTTTTTTTTTTGTCTAATCTGTGGTTGTTCAAGTGTTCGAGTGTTCATTCCATTACCTTCCTTGCATCACCATTCTTTTCTTTATCTCTTTTTCACTCATTTATCCTACACATGTCAACAGGCATAACTGCCTACACCATAACTGCCTTTGTAATACCCCCAACTTTTCAAAATATAATTATTTTGGCATTTAAATTTGGTTATTGAAATTTTTTATTAATGAAATATAAATCGGACATAGTTTTGAGAATTTGCAAAACATGCTAGGAAATTTCATAGTTTTTGTAAGCTTCAAATAATGATGGCACTTTTGTTATTTTTCAAATTTAATAATAATAAATGAATATTTATATTTTAAATTACAATTTGAGACTATTTACTATAGCTTTTGCTCTTGAATTGCCTTGCTGGTCAATTTTACAATTACTATGACACCAGTTACACTTCTACAAAGAAATTTTGGTCTACCACAGAAGGAGGATATCTTTTTTTCCACAAAAGAAAACATGCCTTTATAGAGGGTGCCAAGTAAGTAAGGAGCAAAAGCCATGGCTTGGCCATCTTGAGGGCATAAGGCCAATGGAAGGTATTCCTTGGTAATTTTGAAGCTAGGAACACAAAAAATGAATTAGCAGAGCCAAACTAAGTAAAAGGCAACTCTTTCTTGGTCATCGACAGGGGTGTTTCTTTTGCCTTTGTATTTTTTAATAAACTCAGTGTAACTCATGTCCGTGTTAAGGGTGAAAGTTACTGGTGGGGGTTCTAGTAAAGCACTGATTTCTAATCCTAGAATGGGGAGTCCAATTAAATAGGCTATGTCTAGGATGGTTGGAGATATCATACCAAACTGTAGTAGCATTGAGTTGCAAGATTGTGACCAGAAACAGGCAGCAACAACAATTAACCACTTATTCCTATCAAATTTGAGGGTCAACAAATGAATTACCTCACTAATGCCTCGATGTTTCCGTACATCTGAGTCATAAGCTTCAATTCGTTTGGCCCAACTTTGCCAGGAAGAATCTAGTTGTCTCCATGATCTAAGAGGGTTTTTGTTGTCGTCCCAATTTACCCAATTGAATTTTGGTTGGTTGAGAAGTAGAGTTTCGCCATTAGCAAGTGGGTAGTATGGAGTTAGTTCATCTAGGAAATAGGTTGTAAAGGTAGGTCCTAGGGTTGCTTTGGCTATGGTGGTGGTACTTGGAATCAAAGTTAAGTCTAGCATTAGAGAGCTGGTAATTTCCCTACTGGTTTTGGGGAATCTAAGATGTTCATCATTGGTTTCATCTTCTTTCGTTGATTTCAAGAGCCATTGTTTAGAGTTTTAAGTTGTTTGGTGTTCTGATATGGGAGTTTCGAAAGAAAGAGAGAAGATTGAAGTGAGGTGAAGTTGGAAGGTTTAAGCTTTTATAGCTTATTGTGGGCCCAGTGTTTGGATTTGTTCGAATTAAGTACATTATTTATCTTGCCCAGAAATGGATTTGTTTAAGTTAAAAATCATTATTATTTATTTAACTTAAATAATTGTTTACATCCATTTTTGTGAAATTTCTGTTGGCAGGTGTATCAATCAGATGATGACACATGGAAGAGTCAAAGTGAAAGTCCTTCATTAGTCAAAGGGACAGGTGGCATAATGTCACGCCCTCAAAATAATAACATTAAACCCATCAATATAAACATACATTTATAGACAAAAGATCCACATTTCCTCAATTCATCAGAGTACTTCATTACAAAAGTGTTACACGTTAACAACAAAAGTAAATGCCCTACGGGCTTACAGCTTTCCAAGTTAACACTTGGTTACAAAAGAGGGTATTGACTCGGTTACACATTAAGCCCCTGGCTTGAGTTTACAGGTAATACATCAAAAGGAAAATAAGGCAACAAAAGTATGTTTGCCCCTAGCCTCCTAAGCTATGTCCTCAGAGGTGACATGCTACCTGTACCTGAAAATGATGTTCCCATATAGGGTGAGCCACAGCCCAGCAGAGATCTACTAAACCAACTATGAACGATGATTAAGAGATTAGCAACTAATAGATGGTCGACACTTACACTTCCATTTACATCTTATTTCAATTCCATGACAACCAAGCCTATGTTACAATTCACCTTTTCATTTCTTATTCAACTTTGGGTTTGAAAACAGGGCTCAGTACTCTGGTCAAAACATTTTGATGAGATTATAGTTCATCACTAGAACATTTTCAAAATTTACGGTGGATACACATTTTGGTGTTGTATCAATAACACATAAACTACTTCCATACTTCACAAACGATGATGATATACATTTTAGTGCTATATAAAATCAAACAAACTTGTCAATAGATAAGCATATGAGCTATATCAATACCACAACAGATAAGCATATTACACATCAACAGATAAGCATATTAGCTGTATCCACACTTCACTAGACAAGCATATGAGCTGTATCTACACTTCACTAGACAAGCATATGAGCTATATCTACACTTCACAAAGATAAGCATATGAGCTGTATCTTCACTTCTCTAGACAAGCATATGAGCTGTATCTACACTTCACAAAGATAAGCATATGAGCTGTATCTTCACTTCTCTAGACAAGCATATGAGCTGTATCTACACTTCACTAGACAAGGGAGTGTGTGATAGTGGAGGTGACGGGTGCATCTCATTCTTTTGTATCTGCTGCATTTGCATCTGTTTTGGAATTGGAGTTAGCACAGTTAACATCATGTTTATATGCATTTG
>NW_021025310.1:1266685-1285957 GCF_004153795.1 Camellia sinensis
TACACATCTCTCAATACATACAATTAATGTATTCTATCAACTGTCATACTCTATGACACATCCGATTGATTAGTTTTAGTTTGTCTAATCATCATGCATTGTCTACAACAATCAACACTACCCTCCACCGGTAGCCCAAAGCAATTATTTCTAAGCAGGAAATAAATGCACAAATGGATAATATATCAACATTTCAACTAGATGAGCAATAAAAGATTCATCTACACTCTTTAGTCACATACATTCCCAATTTTAACATTCTCAATTCAATTCCTCATTTTCTTCAATTAATCGTATGCATTAATTAATTAATCCAATTAGGGCAAATTACCATAATTCACAAAACAACCCTAAGGTTCCATTTCCATCAATGTCCCAACATTAATCTCATTTCTCTATGCCTAACATGCATATAGGTTTATATATTTAAAACCCCAACTTTTGTAAAATTACACAAAGGCCCAAACTTTCTCAAAATTTCCCAATAACCCCCCCCAACATATCAAAATGCTAAAATTTAAAGACAAAGTTCATAAGATAGAGTAGGTTATCCCTACCTCGAATGAAGGGACGCAACAAAGAAAATGAAGAAACGAAAATGCTCCAAATCCCAAAATTTTCAGATTAAAAGATAGCCCTCGACGATCAACACAACTTTTGTAAAGGCCCAAGGTGAGAAAACAACTCCTACTTTGATGTATTACATGTAATTTCAAGCCAAGGGCTTAATGTGTAAACGAGTTAGAACTCTTTGTTGTAACCAAGTGTTAACTTGGAAAGCTGTAAGCCTGTAGGGCATTTTGTTATGATGTTAACATGTAATACTTATGTAATGGAACTCTAATGAATAAAAGAATGCGGTTAGTTTATATGTAAATGCATGCCTTATCTGATGGGTTTATTGTTATTATTTTGAGGGCGTTACATCGAGCGTCAGACACAAACTCCCGCTCGAGCGTCCAATCCCCTGCTCGAGCGTATACCACTGCAGACGAAATACTGGATGGGTGATTTCCCCGCTCGAGCGCCAACACCCCCGCTCTAGCGGACAAGCAACAACAGAATCCCGCTCGAGCGTCAAAAGCGCTGCTCGAGCGGAGAGACCAAAAACTAGGCAAAGACTTTACGTTTTAAAACGCAACCAACTTATTCCCAACCTGCCCAACACAACCCAAAGCTTGAACACAAAGAGAAAGGGATAGAAAGAGGGTAAGACAACAGCACCCTTACGAAATCGAATCCGGATTACAGTTAAGCACGAAAGGGAAAACCGGGATCGCTGTAGAAATTGTATTAAATTAAACATGGAAATTCATTCAAGAAACCACTATACCTTAATGATCTATTTGAAAATTAAATTAAAAAGGAAATTGAATGGAGATGGAAATTTAACAAAAATAGAAGTTGAATAAAAATAGAAATGGAAACTGCATAAAATTAAACATAGAAGTTCATTCATGAAACCATTATACCTTAACGATCTATTTGGAAATTAAATAAAAAAAGGAAATTGAATAAAAATAGAAGTTGAATAAAAATAGAAATGGAAACTGCATAAAATTAAACATGGAAGATCATTCAAGAAACCACTATACCTTAACGATCTATTTGGAAATAAAATAAAAAAGCAAATTGAATAGAAAATGAAACTGAATAAAAATGGAAGTGGAATAAAAATAAAAATGGAAGTTGCATAAAATTAAAAATGGATGTTCATTCAAGAAACCGCTACACCTTAACGATCTATTTGGAAATTAAATAAGAAAGGAAATTCAACAGAAAAGGAAATTGAATAAAAATGGAATTTGAATGAAAATAAAAATGGAAGTTGCATAAAATAAAAAATGAAAGTTCATTCAAGAAACCACTATACCTTAACGATCTATTTGGAAATTAAATAAAAAAGGAAATTCATTAGAAAAGGGAATTGAACAAAAATGGAAGTTGAATAAAAATAAAAATGGAAGTTGAATGAAATTAAAAATGAAAGTTCATTCAAGAAACAACTATACCTTAATGATCAATTTGGAAATTAAATAAAAAAAGGAAATTGAATGGAGATGGAAATTGAATAAAAATAGAAGTTGAATAAAAATTAAAGTGGAAACTCAAAAAAATTAAATATCGAAATTCATTCCAGAAGCCGTTATACCTTAACGATCTATTTGAAAATTAAATAAAAAAAGGAAATTGAATGGAGATGGAAATTGAATAAAAATAGAAGTTGAATAAAAATTAAAGTGGAAACTCAAAAAAATTAAATATCGAAATTCATTCCAGAAGCCGCTATACCTTAACGATCTATTTGGAAATTAAATAAAAAAGGTTTCCTGGACAGATTTGAATACCTCAATTTATATGGTTTCGCTCCCAAAAATATGAAAAAATTCAGATATGCAATTCAATGTGTAATTGATCTACTGTAAAAATTTCAGATTAAAATTAATCCGTTTGATATGGTTTCTTGATTTTTAAAGTTAGCGATTATGTGCAGAATTTTTGGACTAAGATTCACACCGATTCTTTATACATGAATTTAACTCCTTAGATTTCTTAACAGCATATATATATACACAAAATACATACACCTACAATCTCTCCATCAATGAATTAAATAACAATATTATTAGGAAAAGAACAAAGAAAGAAAGAGAAGAAAACCTAGGAAGCCACACAGCACAACACACCCAAAGCTCTCCTTCTTGGCTACAACATAATCTTGATGATTTGAAAAACCCCTCTCTTTTCTCATAAACCCACGGCTGCTAGGGCTGCTAGTGTTGTGGAAAACAATTATAACAAGAGTTAGGGTTTGTGTTTATTTATTTTATATTAGTTGTGGGCACACTTAGGTTAAATAGATAGATAAATATACAAAATACATAATATAGTTACATGCAATTTCAAATGGTAAGAGTCTAACTTATTATTTTTGGTCTAGAGTTCAAGTCACACCTTCTCTATTTTTTTTTTTAATAATAAATCTTGCTTCTCAATCAATGACTTTCACCATAAATTTATTTAGGTTTAAAATAATTAAAGATCCTCCAATAATATTTAATTTGCACTTAAAGATTCATAATAAAATATTTGGGATTTGTAAAATTATTATTTAATTATTTACTTAATTTTTATATTCGGGTTCTCAGAGAAAGAAAATTGCCCCCTTTTTTTTTTCCCCCCCAAAATTCCCAAATTCTTGGATCACAACGAAGCCCTCGACGATCACAAACACTTTCTTATAAAGGCCTAAGGTGAGGAAAAACTCTAGCTAGATCAATCCTAAGAGAGAAGTTAGGTTTTAGAGTGAGGTGCTCTCCAATGGCTTTTTCGGAAAAGTAAAGAGAGAGAAACGAAATCAAAAAGTGAAACAAAAAGGACGGATCTTGGCTTTTATATAAAAGTCGCCCCGCTCGAGCGTCGAACTTCCCCGCCTCGAGCGTCACTCACAGATCCCCGTCGAGCGTCCAATCCCCGCTCGAGCGGCGGATGCACGCTCCCAGAACTTTTACAGACATGGTGCTCGCTCGAGCGTCAAACTCCCCCGCTCGAGCGTATACCACTGCAGACGAAATACTGGATGGGTGATTTCCCCGCTCGAGCGCCAACACCCCACTCGAGCGGACAAGCAACAACAGAGTCCCGCTCGAGCGTCAAAGAGCCGCTCGAGCAGAGGGACCAAAAACTGGGCAAGGATTTCTAAGTTTTAAAACATCACCAACTTATTCCCAACAAGTCCAACACAACCCAAAACTCTAAGATAAAGAGTAAGGGATAGAAAAGAGGATAAGACAACAACAAATCTACGGAACCAAGTCCGGATTACAGTTCAATAACAACAGGAGAATACCGGATCGCTATAACTTCCAAATAGATCCTTAAGGTATAGTGGTTTCTTGAATAGACTTCCATTTTTAATTTTCTGCAACTTCCAATTTTTTTTATTCAGCTTCCATTTTTATTCAATTTCCTTTTCAATTCAATTTCCTTTTTATTTAATTTCCAAATAGATCGTTAACGTATAGTGGTTTCCTGAATAGACTTCTATTTTTAATTTTATGCAACTTCTATTTTTGTTTTTATTCAACTTCTATTTTTATTCAATTTCCTTTCTATTCATTTTCCTTTTTATTTAATTTCCAAATAGATCGTTAACGTATAGTGGTTTTTGAATGAACTTCCATTTTAAATTTTATGCAACTTCCATTTTTATTTTTATTCAAACTTCCATTTTTATTCAATTTTCTTTTATATTCAATTTCCTTTTTTTATTTAATTTCTAAATAGATCGTTAAGGTATAGTGTTTCTTTAATGAACTTGCATTTTTAATTTTATGCAACTTCCATTTTTATTTTTATTCAACTTCCATTTTTCATTCAATTTCCTTTTCTATTGAATTTCCTTTTTTATTTAATTTCCAAATAGATCGTTGAGGTTTAGTGGTTAGTTGAATGAACTTTCATTTTTAATTTTATGCAACTTCCATTTTTATTTTTACTCAACTTCCATTTTTATTCAATATCTTTTCTACTCAATTTCCTTTTTTTTATTTAATTTCCAAATAGATCATTAAGGTATAGAGGTTTCTTGAATGAACATTCATTTTTAATTTTATTCAACTTCCATTTTTATTTTATTCATATTCCATTTTTATTCAATTCCCTTTTATAATGAATTTCCTTTTTATTTAATTCCAAATAGATCGTTAAGGTGTACTGGTTTCTTGAACGAACTTCCATTTTTAATTTTATGCAACTTCCATTTTTTATTTTTATTCCACTTCCATTTTTATCATTTTCCATTTCTATTCAATTTCCTTTTTTATTTAATTTCCAAATAGATCGTTAAGGTATAGTGGTTTCTTGAATGAACTTCCTTCTTTAATTTTATGAAGTTTCCATTTCTATTTTTATTCAACTTCTATTTTTATTCAATTTCCATCTCCATTCACTTTCCTTTTTTATTTAATTTCCAAATAGATCGTTAAGGCATAGTGGTTTCTTGAATGAACTTCCTTATTTAATTTTATAAAGCTTCCATTTCTATTTTTTATTCAACTTCTATTTTTATTCAATATCCATCTCCATTCAGTTTCCTTTTTTATTTAATTTCCAAATAGATCGTTAAGGTATACTGATTTCTTGAATGAACTTCTTTTTTAATTTTATGCAATTTCCATTTTTAGTTTTATTCCACTTCCATTTTTGTTCAATTTCCTTTTCTATTCAATTTCCTTTTTTATTTAATTTCCAAATAGATCGTTAAGGTGTAGTGGTTTCTTTAATGAACTTTCATTTTTAATTTTATGCAACTTCTATTTTTATTTTATTCAACTTCTATTTTTATTCAATTTCCTTTTCTATTTTATTTCTTTTTTTTATTTCATTTTCAAATAGACCGTTAAGGTATAGTGGTTTCTTGAATGAACTTCCAAGTTTGATTTTATGCAACTTCCATTTTTATTCACTTTCCTTTTCTGTTCAATTTCCTTTTTTTATTTACTATCCAAATATATCGTTAATGTATAGTGGTTTCTTGAATAAACTTTCATTTCTAATTTTATGCAACTTCCATTTTTTATTTTATTCAACTTTCATTTCTATTCAATTTCTTTTTCAGTTGAATTTACTTTTTTATTTAATTTCCAAATAGATCGTTAAGGTATAGTGGTTTCTTGAATGAACTTCCGCTTTTAATTTGATGCAACTTTCATTTTTATTTTTCCTCAACTTCCATTTTTATTCAAATTCCTTTTCAATTCAATTTCCTTTTTTATTTAATTTCCAAATAGATCGTTAAGGTATAGTGGTTTCTTGAATAGACTTCCATTTTTAATTTTATGCAACTTCTATTTTTGTTTTTATTCAACTTCCATTTTTTATTCAATTTCATTTTCTATTTAATTTCCAAATAGATCCTTAAGGTATAGTAGTTTCTCGAATGAACTTTCATTTTAATTTTATGCAACTTCCATTTTTATTCAATTTCCTTTTCTATTCAATTTTCGTTTTTTGTTTAATTTCTAAATAGATCGTTAAGGTATAGTGGTTTCTTGAATAGACTTCCATTTTAATTTTTATGCAACTTCTATTTTTGTTTTTATTCAAACTTCCATTTTTATTCATTTTCCTTTTCTATTCATTTTTTCCTTTTTTATTTTTAATTTCCAAAGAGATCGTTAAGGTATAGTGGTTTTTGAATGAACTTCCATTTTTAATTTTATGCAACTTTCATTTTTATTTTTATTCAACTTCCATTTTTATTCAATTTTCCTTTCTATTCAATTTCCTTTTTTTATTTAATTTCCAAATAGATCGTTAAGGTATAGTGGTTTCTTGAATGAACTTTCTTTTTTATTTTTGTGCAACTTCCATTTCTATTTTTATCCAACTTCCATTTTTATTCAATTTCCTTTCCTATCGAATTTCCTTTTTTATTTATATTTCCAAATAGATTGTTAAGGTTTAGTGGTTAGTTGAATGAACTTTCATTTTTAATTTTATGCAGCTTCCAATTTTACTGTTATTCAACTTCCATTTTTATACAATTTCCTTTTCCATTCAATTTCCTTTTTTTTATTTAATTTCCAAATAGATTGTTAAGGTATACTGGTTTCTTTTAATGAACTTCTAGTTTTAATTTTATGCAACTTCCGATTTTATTTTTTATTCAACTTCCATTTTATTTATTTTCCTTTTCTATTTTAATTTCCTTTTTTATTTCATTTTCAAATAGATCGTTAAGGTATAGTGGTTTCTTTAATGAACTTCCATTTTTAATTTTATGCAACTTAAATTTTTATTTTTATTCAACAGCCATTTTTATTCAATTTGATTTTCTATTCAATTTCATTTTTTTATTTAATTTCCGAATAGATCGTTAATGTATAGTGGCTTCTTGAATGAACTTCCATTTTTAATTTTATGCAACTTCCATTTTTGTTTTTTTTCAACTTCCATTTTTATTCAATTTCCTTTTCAAATGAATTTCCTTTTTTATTTAATTTCCAAATATATCGTTAAGGTATAGTGGTTTCTTGAATGAACTTCCGTGTTTAATTTTGTGCAACTTCCATTTTTAATAAACTTCCTTTTCTATTCAATTTCCTTTTTTATTTAATTTCCAAATAGATCGTTAAGGTATAGTGGTTTCTTGAATGAACTTCCATGTTTAATTTTATGCAGTTCTCATTTCTATTTTTATTCAACTTCTGTTTTGATTCAATTTCCATCTCCATTCAATTTCCTTTTTATTTAATTTCCAACAGATCGTTAAGGTGTAGTGGTTTCTTGAATGAACTTCCATTTTGAATTTTATGCAACTTGCATCTTTATTTTTATTCCACTTCCATTTTTATTCAATTTCCTTTTCTATACAATTTCCTTTTTTATTTAATTTCCAAATAGATCGTTAAGCTATTGTGGTTTTTGAATGAATTTCCATATTTAATTTTTTGCAGTTTCCACTTCAATTTTTATTCAACTTCTATTTTTTATTCAATTTCCATCTCCATTCAGTTTCTTTTTTATTTTATTTCCAAATAGATCGTTAAGGTATACTGGTTTCTTGAATGAACTTCCATTTTTAATTTTATGCAATTTCCATTTTTATTTTTATTCCACTTTCATTTTTGTCAATTTCCTTTTCTATTCAATTTTCTTTTTTATTTAATTTCCAAATAGATCGTTAAGGTGTAGTGGTTTCTTGACTGAACTTTCATTTTTAATTTTATGCAACTTCTATTTTTATTTTTATTCAACTTCCATTTTTATTCAATTTCCTTTTCTATTTTATATCTTTTTTTTTTATTTCATTTTCAAACAGACCGTTAAGGTATAGTGGTTTTTTGAATGAACTTCCAGGTTTGATTTTATGCAACTTCCATTTATTCAATTTCCTTTTCTATTCAATTTCCTTTTTTTATTTACTATCCAAATAGATCGTTAATGTATAGTGGTTTCTTGAATAAACTTTCATTTCTAATTTTATGCAATTTCCATTTTTATTTTTATTCAACTTTCATTTTTATTCAATTTCTTTTTCAATTGAATTTACTTTTTCATTTTAATTTCCAAACAGATCGTTAAGGTATAGTAGTTTCTTGAATGAACTTCCGCTTTTAATTTTATGCAACTTTCATTTTTATTTTTCTTCAACTTCCATTTTTATTCAACTTCCTTTTCTATTCAATTTCCTTTTTTATTTAATTTTCAAATAGATCGTTAAGGTAAAGTGGCTTCTTGAATAGACTTCCATTTTTAATTTTATGCAACTTTTATTTTTGTTTTTATTCGACTTCCATTTTTATTCAATTTCATTTTCTATTCAGTTTTTTTTTATTTAATTTCCAAATAGATCCTTAAGGTATAGTAGTTTCTTGAATGAACTTTCATTTTTTAATTTTAATGCAACTTCCATTTTTATTTTTATTCAATTTCCATTTTTATTCAATCTTTTCTATTCAATTTCGTTTTTTGTTTAATTTCCAAATAGATCGTTAAGGTATAGTGGTTTTTTGAATAGACTTCCATTTTTAATTTTATGCAACTTCTATTTTCGTTTTTATTTAACTTCCATTTTTATTCAATTTCCTTTTCTATCATTTTCCTTTTTTATTTAATTTCCAAAAGAGATCGTCAAGGTATAGTGGTTTCTTGAATGAACTTCCATTTTTATTTTTATTCAACTTCCATTTTTATTCAATTTTCCTTTCTATTCAATTTTTTTTTATTTAATTTCCAAATAGATCGTTACGGTATAGCGGCTTCTGGAATGAATTTCGATATTTAATTTTTTTGAGCTTCCACTTTTATTTTTATTCAACGTCTATTTTTATTCAATTTCCATCTCCATTCAATTTCTTTTTTTTTATTTAATTTCCAAATAGATCATTAAGGTATAGTGCTTTCTTTGAATGAACTTTCATTTTTAATTTCATTCAACTTCCATTTTTATTTTATTCAACTTCCATTTTTGTTCAATTCCCTTTTCTAATGAATTTCCTTTTTTATTTAATTTCCAAATAGATCGTGAAGCTGTAGTGGTTTCTTGAATGAACTTCCAGTTTTAATTTTATGCAACTTCCATTTTTATTTTATTTCACTTCCATTTTTATTCAATTTTCATTTCTATTCAATTTCCTTTTTTAATTAATTTCCAAATAGATCGTTAAGGTATAGTGGTTTCTTGAATGAACTTCCGTCTTTAATTTTAGCCATTTCCATTTCTATTTTTATTCAACTTCTATTTTTGTTCAATTTCCATCTCCATTCTATTTCCTTTTTATTTCATTTCCAAACAGATCGTTAAGGTGTAGTGGTTTCTTGAATGAACTTCCATGTTCAATTTTATGCAGTTTCCATTTCTATTTTATTCAAATTCTATTTTTATTCAATTTCCTTTTCTATTTCAATTTCCTTTTTTATTTAATTTCCAAATAGATCGTTAAGGTATAGTGGTTTCTTGAATGAACTTTCATTTTTTATTTTATGCAACTTCCTTTTTATTTTCATTCAAATTCCATTTTTATTCAATTTCCTTTTCTGTTGAATTTCCTTTCTTATTTAATTTCCAAATAGATCGTTAAGGTGTAGCGGTTTCTTGAATGAACATCCATTTTTAATTTTATGCAACTTCCATTTTTATTTTTATTCCACTTCCATTTTTATTCAGTTTCATTTTCTATTCAATTTGCTTTTTTATTTTATTTCCAAATAGATCGTTAAGGTATAGTGGTTTCTTGAATGATCTTCCATGTTTTAATTTTATGCAGTTTCCATTTCTATTTTTATTCAACTTCTATTTTTATTCAATTTCCTTTTTTATTTTAATTTCCAAATAGATCGTTAAGGTATAATGGTTTCATGAATGAACTTCTATGTTTAATTTTATGCAGTTTCCATTTCTATTTTTATTCAACTTCTATTTTTGTTAAATTTCCATCTCCATTCAATTTCCTTTTTAATTAATTTTCAAATAGATCATTAAGGTATAGTGGTTTCTTGAATGAATTTCCATGTTTAATTTAATACAATTTCTACAGCGATCCCGGTTTTCCTTTTCGTGCTTAACTGTAATCCGGATTCGATTTCGTAAGGGTGCTGTTGTTCTTACCCTCTTTCTATCCCTTTCTCTTTGTGTTCAAGCTTTGGGTTGTGTTGGGGCAGGTTGGGAATAAGTTGGTTGCGTTTTAAAACGTAAAGTCTTTGCCTAGTTTTTGGTCTCTCCGCTCGAGCAGCGCTTTTGACGCTCGAGCGGGATTCTGTTGTTGCTTGTCCGCTAGAGCGGGGGTGTTGGCGCTCGAGCGGGGAAATCACCCACCAGTATTTCGTCTGCAGTGGATAATCGCCTCGAGCAGGGGATTGGACGCTCGAGCGGGAGTTTGTGTCTGACGCTCGAGCGGGGAGTTTGACGCTCGAGCGGGCACCATGTCTGTAAAAGTTCTGGGAGCGTGCATCCGCCGCTCGAGCGGGGGATTGGACGCTTGAGCGGGGATCTGTGAGTGACGCTCGAGCGGGGCGACTTTTATATAAAGCCGAGATCCCCGACCTTTTTGTTCACTTTTCAACATCCTTCTCTCTCCTACTTTCCAAAAAGGTATTTTGAGAGCTCCTCTCACTAAAACCCTATTCTCTCTTAGGATTGATCAGTAGGAAGTTGTTTTCTCACTTGGGTCCTTTACAAAAGTTGTGTTGATCGTCGAGGGCTATCTTTTAATCTGAAAATTTGGGATTTGAGCATTTTCGTTTCTTTCCATTTTCTTTGTTGCTCCCTTCATTCGAGGTAGGGATAACCTACTCTATCTTATGACTTTGTCTTTAAATTTTAGCATTTTGATATGTTGGGGGGGGTTATTGGGAAATTTTGAGAAAGTTTGGGCCTTTGTGTAATTTTACAAAAGTTGGGTTTTAAATATATAAACCTATATCATGTTAGGCATAGAGAAAGATTAATGTTGGGACATTGATGGAAATGGAACTTAGGGTTGTTTTGTGAATTATGGTAATTTTGCCCTAATTGGTTTAATAATTAATGCATATAATTAATTGAAGAAAACGAGGAATTGAATTGAGAAGTTGAAATTGGGGAATGTATGGGATTTAAAGAGTGTAGAAATCTTTATTGCTCACAGTATTGAAATGTTGATATATTATCCATTTGTGCATTTATTTCCTGCTTAGAAATAATTGCTTTGGCTACCGGTGGAGGGTAGTGTCGATTGTTGTAGACAATGCATGATGATTAGGCAGACTAAAACTAATCAATGGTTGTCATAGAGTTGACGGTTGTAGAATACATTAATTTATGTATGGTATTGAATCATGTGTATTGTTATGACGGTTGATAGAATACATTAACTTATGTATTGATTGATGTGTATAGATTTATGTTTATATGCATTGTGTGTAGAGGAGGAGATGGGGGATGTACTCCGCGGTTTGGGAAAGATGGGGATGTACCTCTTAAACCGGATAGGATTGGGAGGAGATGGGGGATGAACTCCGTAGACACAGCTCATATGCTTGTCTAGAGATAAGATACAGCTTCAATGCTTATCTGTGAAGTATAGATAAGCTCATATGGCATGTCTAGTGAAGTGTAGATACAGCTCATATGCTTATCTAGTGAAGGTGTGGATACAGCTAATATGCTTATCTGTTGATGTGTAATAGCTTATCTTTGTAGTAGTGATATAGCTCATATGCTTATCTATTGGAATGTTGATATAGCTCATATGACATGCTTATCTATGACTATAGGTTATTGATTTGATTATGATAACCACTAAAAAGGTATATCATCTCGTTTGTGAAGTATGGAGGTAGTTTATTGTGTTATTGATACAACACCAAAATGTGTATCCGCACCGTAAATTTTGAAGTGTTCTAGTGATGAAACTATAATCTCATCAAAATGTTTTGCCAGAGTACTGAGCCCTGTTTTGCAAACTCAAAGTTGAATAAGAATTGAAAAGTGAATTGTAACGTAGGCTTGGTTGTCATGGAATTGAAATAAGATGTAAATGGAGGTGTAAGTAGTCGACCATCTTTCAGTGCTAATCTTTTAGGCATTGTTTATAGTTGGTTTAGTAGATCCTCTGCTGGGCTGTGGCTCACCCTATATGGGAACATCATTTCAGGTACAGGTAACATGCCACCTCCAGGACATAGCTTGGGAGGCTAGAGTGCGAACAGTACTTTTGTTCTCTTTATCTTTTGATGTATTACATGTAAATTCAAGCCAGGGCTTAATGTGTAACCGAGTCAATACTCTCTTTTGTAACCAAGTGTTAACTTGGAAAGCTGTAACCCGTAGGGCATTTACTTTTGTTGTTAACGTGTAACACTTTGTAATGAAGTACTTCTGATGAATTGAGGAAAATGTGGATCTTTGTCTATAAATGTATGTTTATATTGATGGGTTAATGTTATTATTTTGAGGGCGTTACAGTTTCCACTTCTATTTTATTTCAAACCTTCTAAATTTTTTATTCCAATTTCAAATCTCCATTTCATTTTTCCTTTTTGTAATTTAATTCCCAAATAGATCGTTAAGGTATAGTGGTTTTGATGACTTTCCATTTTAATTTTAATGCAACTTCCATTTTTATTTTTATTCAACTTCCATTTTTATTTCAATTTACTTTTTCTATTGAATTTTCCCCCTTTTTATTTAGTTTCAAAATAGGATCGTTAAGGTGTAGTGGTTTCTTGAATGAACCTTCCATGTTTAATTTATGCAGTTTCCCAATGTCTATTTTTATTCAACTTCATATTTTATTCAATTTTCATCTCCATTGAATTTCCTTTTTTATTTAATTTCGCAAATAGATCGTTAACGTTTAGGGGTTTTTTGAATGAACTTCCATTTTTAAATTTTATGCAACTTCCATTTTGGTATTTTATTCCCACTTCCATTTTTATTCAATTTCCTTTTCTATTCAATTTCCTTTTTATTTAAATTTCCAAATAGATCGTTAAGGGATAGTGGTTTTCTTGAATGGACTTCCATGTCTAATTTTAATGCAGTTTCCATTTCTATTTTTATTCAACTTCTGATTTTTATTCAATTTTGATCTCCATTCAATTTTCGTTTTTATTTAATTTCCAAATAGATTTCGTTAAGGGTGTAGTGGTTTCTCGAATTGAACTTGCAATTTTCAATTTTTTATGCACTTCATTTTTTTTTTATTCCGCTTCCCCATTTTTATTCAATTTCCATTCCTAATTCAATTTTCCCTTTTAATTAATTTCCAAATAGATCGTTAAAGGTATAGTGGGTTTCTTGAATGAACTTCCAAGTTTTAAAATTTTAATGAGTTTCCATTCCATTTTTTATTCAACTTCTATTTTTATTCATTTTCAACTCAATTCAATTCTATTTTATATTTAATTTCCAATAGACCGTTAACGTATAGTGGTTTCTTGAAAATGAACTTCCATTGTTCCAATATTAAAATGCAGTTTGCATTTCCATTTTTATTCAACTTCTTATTTTTTTTTAATTCAATTTTGATCTCCATTCAATTTCCCCGTTTTTATTTAATTTCCAAATAAGATCGTAAGGTGTAAGATGGTTTTTTTCTCGAATGAACTTGTCATTTTTAAATTTTATGCAACTTCCATTTTTATTTTTTGTTCCACTTCCGTTTTTGTTCAATTTCGCTTTTTTCATTAATTTCCAAACAGATCGTTAAGGTAAAGAACTTCCATGTTTAAATTTTATGCAGTTTTCCATTTCCATTTTTATTCCAAACTTCTATTTTTTATTCAATTTTCCATCCATCAATTTCTTTTTTATTTAATTTCCCAAATAGATCGTTAAGGTATACTGGTTTCTTGAATGAACTTCCTGTTCAATATTATGCGGTTTGCATTTTTTCCCATTTTTTATTCAACTTCTATTTTTTATTCAATTTTCACCTCCATTCATTTCCCTTTTTTATATAATTTTTCCAAATAGGTTCGTAAGGGTTTAGTGTTTTTTGAAATGAACTTCATTTTTAATTTTAATGCAACTTCCATTTCCGTATTTTTATTCACTGAAACTGCCACATTTTTATTCCAATTTCCTTTTCTATTCAATTCTTTTGTGTTTTAATTTCCAAATAGATCGTTAAGGAAGTTGAAAATGGAGATAGAAAATTTAATAAAAATAGAAGTTTGAATAAGAATAGAATGGAAACTGCATAAAATTAAACATGAAGTTCATTTCATGAAACCAACTATACCTAACGATCTAATTTGGAAATTAAACACAAAGGAAATTGAATAGAAAAGGAAATTGAAATAAAATGGCAGTTGAATAAAAATAACGAAATGGAAGTTGCATAAAAAATAAAAATGGAAGTTCATTCAAAAAACGCACTAAACCTAACGACCTATTTGGAAATTAATATAAAAAAAGAAATTGAATGGAGGTGAAAATTGAATAAAAATAGAAGTTGAATAAAAATGGGAAATGCAAAACTGCCATAATATTGAACATGGAAGTTCATTCAAAGCAACCAGTATACCTTAACGATCTATTTGGAAATTTAAATTAAAAAAGAATTGAATGGAGTTGAAATTGAATAAAAAAATAGAAGTTGAATAAAAATGGAAATGGAAACTGCATAAAATTTAATACATGGAAGTTCTTTTTACCTTAACGATCGTTTTTGGGAAAATTAATGAAAAAAGGAAATTGAACAAAAACGGAAGTGGAAACCAAAAAAAAATAAAAATGGAAGTTGCATAAAAATTAAAAAATGCAAGTTCATTCGAGAAACCCACTACACCTTAACGATCTATTTGGAAATAAATAAAACGGAAATTGATGGAAGAATCAAATTGAATAAAAATAGAAGTTGAATAAAAATGGAAATGCAAACTGCATAAATATTGAACATGGAAGTTTCAAAAACCACTATACTTAACGGTCTATTGGAAATTAAATATAAAAAGAAATTTGAATGGAGTTGAAAAATTGAATAAAAATAGAAGTTGAAAAATAAAAATGGAAATGGAAACTGCTAAAATTAAACTTGGAAGTTCATTCAAGAACCACTATACCTTTACGATCTATTTGGAAATTAATTAAAAAAGGAAATTGAATAGGAATGGAATTGAATAAAATGGAAGGCGGAATAAAAATAAAAAAATGGAAGTGCATAAAATTGAAAATGCAAGTTCATTCGAGAAACCACTACACCTTAACGATCTATTTGAAATTAAATAAAAAACGAAAATTGAATGGAGATCAAATTGAATAAAAATAGAAGTTTGATAAAATAGAATGGAACTGCATAAAATTAGACAAGGAAGTCCATTCAAGAAACCACCTTCCCTTAACGATCTATTTGGGAAAAATTAAATAAAAAAAGGAAAATTGAATAGAAAAGGAATTGAATAAAATGGAGTGGAAAATAAAAATAACAAATGGAAGTTGCATAAAATTAAATGGAAGTTTCATTCAAAAAACCCCTAAACGTTAACGAATCTATTGGAAATTAAATAAAAAAGGAAATTCAATGGAGATGAAAATTGAATAAAAATAGAAGTTGAATAAAATAGACATGGGAAACTGCATAAAATTAAAACATGGAAAGTTCATTCAAGAAACCACTACACCCTTTAACGATCTTTATTTTGGAAACTAATAAAAAGGAAATTCAATAGAAAAGTAAATTGAATAAAAATGGAAGTGAATAAAAATAAAAAATGGAAGTTGCATAAAAATTAAAAATGAAGTTCATTCAAGAAACCACTTCTACGATCTATTGGAAATTAACATCAAAAGGAATGATGAGAAGATTGAAATTGAATATAAAATAAGAAGTTGAATAAAAATAGAAGTGGAAAACTGTTAACGCCCTCAAATAATAACATTAAACCCATCAATATAAACATACATTTATAGACAAAGATCCACATTTCCTCAATTCATCAGAGTACTTCATTACAAAGTATTACACGTTAACAACAAAGTAAATGCCCTACGGGTTTACAGCTTCCAAGTAACACTTGGTTACAAAAGAAGGTATTGACTCGGTTACACATTAAGCCCTTGGCTGAATTTTCATGTAATACATCAAAAGGAAAGAATAAGAACAAAAGTATGTTTGCCCCTAGCCTCCAAGCTATGTCTCCGAGCGTGCATGTAACCTGTACCTGAAATGATGTTCCCATATAGGGTGGAGCCACAGCCCAGCAGAGATCTACTAAAACCAACTATGAACGTATGATTAAGAGATTAGCAACTGAAAGATGGTCGACACTTACACTCCATTTACATCTTATTTCAAATTCTCATGACAACCAAGCCTATGTTAATAATCACTTTTCATTTTCTTATTCAACTTGAGGTTTGAAAAACAGGGGCTCAGTACCTCTGGTAATAACATTTGATGAGATTATAGTTCATCACTAGAACATTTTCAAACTTTTACGGTGGATACACATTTTGGTGTTGTATCAATAACACATAAACTACTTCCATACTTCACAAACGATGATGATATACTTTAGTGCTAATCAATCAAATTTCAATAGCATAAGCTTAGTCACTACTACAACAGATAAGCATATGAGCTAATATCAACATTCCAATAGATAAGCATATGAAGCTATATCAATCTCACAACAGATAAAGCAATATTAACATCAACAGATAAGCATATTAGCTGTATCCACACTTCACTAGACAAGCACATTGAGCTGTAATGCTACACTTCAGCTAGACCAAGCCATATGAGCTGTGATCGCTTACACTTCCTAGACAAGCATATGAGCTGTTTCTACGGAGTTCATCCCCATCTCCTCCCAATCCTATCCGGTTTAGAGGTACATCCCCCATCTTCTCCCTAAACCGGGAGTACATCCCCCATCTCCTCCTCTATACACAATGCATATAAACACAAGAGTTCTATACACAATCATCAATACATAAAATTAATGTATTCTATCAACCGTCATACTCTATGACACACCAATTGATTAGTTTTTAGTTTGCCTAATCATACATGCTTGTCTACAACAATCAACACTACCTCCACCGGTAGCCCAAAGCAATTATTTTTCTAAGCAGGAAATAAATGCACAAATGGATAATATATCAACATTCCAATTAGGATGAGGCAAAAAAGATTTTCTACACTCTTTAATCCCATACATTCCCATTTCAACATTCTCAATTCAATCTCGTTCTTCAATAATTATATGCATTAATTGATTAAACCAATTAGGGCAAATTACCATAATTCACAAAACAACCCTAGGTTCCATTTCCATCAATGTCCCAACATTAATTCATTTTCTCATGCCTAACATGAATATAGGTTTATATATTTAAAACCCCAACTTTTCGTAAAATTACCAAAGGCCCAATACTTTCTCAAAAATTACGCCAACAACCCCCAACATATCCAAATCTACCGAAATTAAAGACAAGCCATAAGAATGAAGTAGTTATCCCCTACCTCGAAGACAGGGCAAACAAAGAGAACCGAAGAAACGAAAATGCTCCAAAATCCCAAAATTTTCAGATTAAAAAGAATAGCCCTCGACGATCACACAACTTTTTGTAAGGCCCAAGGTGAGAAAAACAACTCTACTAGATCAATCCTAAGAGAGAGTTAGGGTTTTTAGTGAGAGGAGCTCTCAAATACGCTTTTTGGAAAAGTAGGAGAGAGAAAGGATGTTGAAAAGTGAACTAAAAAGGTCCGATCTCGGCTTTAATATAAAAGTCGCCCCGCTCGAGCGTCACTCACGTTGATTCCCGCTCAGCGTCCATCCCCGCTCGAGCGGCGGATGCAACGCTCACAGAAGCTTTTACAGACATGGTGCCCGCTCGAGCGTCAAAGCTCCCCGCTCGAGCCTCCAGACACAAAACTCCCGCTCGAGCGTCCAATCCCCTGCCTCGAGCGTATACCACGCAGACGAAATACTGGATGGGTGATTTCTCACCCCGCTGAGCGCCAAACCCCGCTCTAGCGGACAAGCAACAACAGAATTCCCGCTCGAGCGTCAAAAGCGCTGCTCGAGCGGAGAGACCAAAACTAGGCAAAGACTTTACGTTTTAAAACGGCAACCAACTTATTCCCAACCCTGCCAACACAACCCAAAAGCTTGAACACAAAGAGAAAGGGATAAGAAAGAGGGTAAGACAACAGCACCTTACGAAATCGAATCCGGAATTACAGTTAAGCACGAAAGGGAAAACCGGTATCGCTGTAGATAATTGGTATTAAATTAAACATGGAAATTCATCAAGAAACCACTATAACCTTAATGATCTATTTGAAAATTAAATTAAAAAAGGAAATTGAAATGGAGATGGGAATTTAACAAAAATAGAAGGTTGAATAAAAATAGAATGGAATACTGCATAAAATTAAACATAGAAGTTCATTCATGAAACCATTATACCTTAACGATCTATTTGGAAATTAAATAAAAAAAGGAAATTGAATAAAAATAGAAGTTAATAAAAATAGAAATGGAAACTGCATAAAATTAAACATGGAAGATCATTCAAGAAACCACTATACCTTAACGATATATTTGGAAAATAAAATAAAAAAGCAAATTGAATAGAAAATGAAAACTGAAAATAAAAATGGAAGTGGAATAAAATAAATGGAAGTTGGCCATAAAATTAAAAATGGGATTGTTCATATCCAAGAAACCGCTACCCTAACGATCTATTTGGAAATTAATTAAGAAAGGAAATTCAACAGAAGGAAATTGAATAAAAATGGAAATTGAATGAAAATAAAAATGGAGTTGCATAAAAATAAAAAATGAAAGTTTCATTCAAGAACCACTATACCTAAACGATCTATTTGGAAAATTAAATAAAAAAGGAAATTGAATAGAAAAGGAAATTGAATAAAATAGAATTTGAATAAAATGAAATGCGAACTGGCATAAAATTGAACATGGAAGTTCATTCAAGAAACCACTACACCTTAACCGATCTGTTTGGAAATGAAATAAAAAGGAAATAGAATGGAGAAATGGAAATTGAACAAAAAATAGATAGTTGAATAAAAATAGAAATGGAAATGGTCCCTAAAATTAAAGACGGAAAGTTCAATTCAAGAAACCCACTAATACCTTAACGATCTATTTGGAATTAATTAAAAAAGAATTGATAGAAATGAAAATTGAATAAAAACTGGAAGTGAATAAAAATAAAAATGGAAAGTTGCATAAAAATTAAAACCTGGAAGTTCATTCAAGAACCACTACAGCTTCAACGATCTATTTTGGAATTAAAATAAAAAAGGA
>NW_021025310.1:1285982-1314524 GCF_004153795.1 Camellia sinensis
CACAAAGATAGCCCTCGACGATCAACAACTTTTGTAAAGGCCCAAGGTGAGAAAAACACTCTACTAGATAAATCCTAAGAGAGAAGTTAGGGTTTTAGTGAGAGGAGCTCTCAAAATACTTTTTGGAAAGTAGGAGAGAGAAAGATGTTGAAAAGTGAACAAAAAGGTCGGTCTGGCTTTATATAAAAGTGCCCCGCTCGAGCGTCGAACCCCCGCTCGAGCGTCACTCACGATCCCCGCTCGAGCGTCCAATCCCGCCTCGAGCGGCGGATGACGCTCCCAGAACTTTTACAAACATGTGCCCGCTCGAGCGTCAAACTCCCCCGTCGAGCGTCAGACACAACTCCCGCTCGAGCGTCCAATCCCTGCTCGAGCGTATACCACTGCAGACGAAATACTGGATGGGTGATTTCCCGCTCGAGCCCAAACCCCGCTCGAGCGGACAAGCAACAACAGAGTCCCGCTCGAGCGTCAAAAGCCTGCTCGAGCGAAGGACCAAAAACTGGGCAAAGGATTTCGTTTTAAAACACAACCAACTTATTCCCAACTGCCAAACCAACCAAAGCTGAACACAAAGAAAAAGGATAGAAAGAGGATAAGACACACAATCTACGAAACCGAATCGGATTACAGTTAAGCACGAAAGGGAAAACCGGGATCGCTATAACTCCCCCTTAAAGAATTCGTCCGAAATTAGCGTACGCTAAAAACAAGGCCAATTGATCACAGAGCATTCACACCGAGCCCCAAAGAAATTTCTTTCACAACAAACCTCCGACTCACTCTTACTCAAGGAAGATACTAACCAAAGGGAACACATTCTAAACGACCACCCTTAGGTAGCACAAGCCTCAACAAACCAAACCTCCCCGAAACCAATTTACCAACAACCGACTAGCACCCCAAGCTAAGTCATACTAACAACTCGATCAAGCAAACCTTTAGAGGAGGACAATAAGAAGACATTTTCTTGTTTTCAAGGGCATTTCTCAAAATGTTTAAACTTCTCAAGTTAACGTTCCGGATAAATCTTGCATTTTCCATACGACACTCAAAAGCTTGTAAACATTTTTTCACAAAATACCAGTGTTACCAAAAATGCAGAGCATACACAGTATCAAAAAGATTAATTAAAATTCTTTAAAATACCTTGAATTTAAGATCAACTTTTTCAGAACAACGCCGTTCAGAAGCCCAAACACTGGGAAAATTCTTGTTCTTCCCATTTTTTCGCAAAACGGCACACACACACCATCATACACAGTGATGCCAAAACCGACACAGAATATAACATTTATATAATGATAGGTTATAGAAATAACAAACAGTACTAACAACACATAAGGCATAAAAATTCATTAGAAAAAGGGAATTGAAACAAAAATGGAGGTTGAATAAAAATAAAATGTGAAGTTGAATGGAAATTAAAGAATGAAAGTTTCCATCAGGAAAGCACTATACCTTAATGATCTAATTTGGAAAATTAAATTAAAAAAGGGAAATTGAATGGACATGGAAATTTGAATAAAAATAGAAGTTGATATAAAAATAAAGAGTGGAAGCTCAAAAAAAATTAAATACTGCGAAATTCATTCCAGAAGCCGCTTAAAAACCTGAAAACGATCATTTGGAAATTAAATAAAAAAAAATTGAATAGAAAGGAAAATTAAATAAAAATAGAAGTTGATAAAAATAAAAAATGGAAGTTCATTCGACGAAACCACTAATACTTGACGATCTCTTTGGAAATTAAATAAAAAAGGAAAATAATAGAAATAGGAAAAATTGAATAAAAATGGAAGTTAAATAAAAACGAAAATCGAAGTTGCATAAAATTAAAATGGAAGTCTATTCAAAAAACCACTTATACCTTTTAACGATCTATTTGGAATTAAACAAAAAAACAGAAATTGTATAAAAATGGCAATTGAATAAAAATAAAAATGAAGTTGCATAAAATTAAAAATGCAGAAGGTTCATTCAGAAACTACTATATCCTTTAAAGGATCTATTTGGAATTAAATAATAAAGGAAACTGAATAGAAAATGAAATTGAATAAAAATGGAAGTCGAATAAAAACAAAAATAAAAAGTTGCATAAATTTAAAAATGGAAGGTTATTCAAGAAGCCACTATCGCTTAACGATCTATGTTGAAAATTAATAAAAAGGAAATTGAATAGAAAAGGAAAGTTGAAATAAAAATGGAAGTCGAAGAAAATAAAAGATGAAAGTTTGGCAATAAAATTAAAAGCGGAAGTTCATTCAAGAAACTGACTATAAACAGCCTTAAACGATCTGGTTTGAAATTAAAATGAAAAAGTAAATTTATTTGAAAAAGAAATTGAATAAAAATGGAAAGGTTGAATAAAAATAAAATGGGAAATTGCATAAAATTAGAAATGAAAGTTTATTCAAGAAACCACTATACTTAATGATCTATTTGGATAGTAAATAAGAAAGGAAAGGGGGAAAATTGAATAGAAAAGGGAAATTGAACTAAACATGAAGTTGCATAAAATCAAACCTGGGAAGTTTCATTACAAGAAACCACTAACTTAACGGGTCTGCTTTGAAAATGAAATTAAAAAGAAAAAGATATAAAAAAGAAAAGGAAATTGAATAAATGAAGTTGAATAAAAATAAAAATAGAAGTTGGCATAAAATTAAAATGAAAGTTGCAGTTCAAGAAAACCACTACAAACCTTAACGATCTTTATTTGGAAATTAAATAAAAAAGCAAATTGAATAGAAAAGGAAATTGAACAAAAATGAAAGTGAATAAAAATAAAAATGGAAATTGCATAAAATTAAAATGGAAAGTTCATTCAATGAACCGTATACCTTAACGATCTATTTGGAAATAAAATAAAAAAGAAACTGAATGGAGATGGAAATTGAATAAAAAATAGAAGTTGAAATAAAAATGAAAGTGGAAACTGCCAAAAAATTAAATATGGAAAAATTCACTTCAAAACCACTATAGCTTAACGATCTATTTTGGAAATTAAATAAAAAGGAAATTGTATAAAAAGGAAATTGAATAAAAAGGAGTGGAATAGAAAATAAAGATGGAAGTTGCATAAATTACAATAATGGGGAAGTTCAATTTCAAGAAACGCCACTACAGCCTTAACGATCTGTTTTGGAAATTGAATAAAAAAAGGAAATTGGAAATTGGAAGGATGGAATTGAATCAACAACAGAAAGTTATAAAATAGAGAAATGAGAACTTGCCATAAAAATTAAACATGGAGTTCATTAAGGGAAACCCACTATACTTAACGATCTATTTGAAATTAAATAAATAAAAGGAAATTGAATAGGGAAAAGGGAAGTTTAATTAAAAAATGGGAAGTTCACAAATTACAAAACACCGGAAGTTTATTCGGAAACCACTATACCCTTAACGATATATTTTGGAATTAATCAAAAAAAGGAAATGTCATTTGAAAAGGAAATTGGAAGTAAATGGAAGTTGGAAAAAAAACAAAATGGAAGTTGCTAAAATTAAAATGGAAGTATCATTCAAGAACCACTATACATTAACGATCAATTCGGATAATTAAATAAAAAAAATGGAATTGAATAGAAATCAAATTGGAATAAAATGGCTGTTGAATAAAAAATAAAAATTTTACAGTTGCATAGAAATTAAAAATGGAAGTTTCATTAAAGAAACCACTATAACCTTTAACGATCTTATTTGAAATGAAAATAAAAAAAGAAAATAAATAAAATATGGAAGTTGAATAAAAATAAAATCCGGAAGTTGTCATAAAATTAAAACTAGAAGTTCATTAAAGAAACCAGTTTACCCTTAACAATCTATTTTGAAAAGTTAAATAAAAAAGGAAATTTGAATGGAAAGGAAATTGTATAAAAATGGAATTGAATAACAGTAAAATTGGAAGCTTGCATAAATTAAAAATGAAAAGTTCATTCAACTAACGCACTAAACCTTAACAATCTATTTGGAAATTAAAATAAAAAAGGAAATTCGGATAGGAAAGGAATTGAAATAAAAAATGGAAGTTGATAAAATAGAAATGGAAGTTGCACAAAAATAAAAAGAAAAGTTCATCAAGAAACCACTATACTTAACGATCTATTTGGGAAATTCAAATAAAAAAGGAAATTGAATAGAAAGGAAAATTGAATAAATGGAAGTTGAATAAAATAAAAATGAAAGTTTTGCATAAAAATTAAAAATGGAAGTTCATTCAGAAACACTATAACCTTAACGATTCTCTTTGGAAATTAAATAAAAAAAGGAAAATGGAATAGAAAGGAAATTGAATAAAAATGGAAGTTGAATAAAAACAAAAATAGAAGTTGCAGTAAAATTAAAAATGCGAAGTCTATTCAGAAACCACTATACCTTTAACGATCTATTTAGAATTAAACAAAAAAAGAAAATTGAATAGAAAGGAAATTGAATAAAAATGGAAGTTGGCATAAAATTAAAAAATGAAAGTTCATTCGAGAACTACTATACCTTAAGGATCATTTGGAAATTAAATAGAAAATGAAAATTGAATAAAAATGGGAAGTTGGAATAAAAACAAAAAATAGAAGTTGCATTAATTAAAAAATGGAAGTCTATCAAGAAACTCACTATAGCTTAACGATCTATTTTGGAAATTAAATAAAAAAAGGAAATTGAATTGAAAAGGAATTTGGAATAAAAATGGAAGTTGAGGAAAAATAAAAATGAAAAGTTGCATCAAATTAAAAGCGGGAAAGTTCATTCAAGAAACCACTTATACTTAAACGATCTATTTGGAAAATTAAATAAAAAAAGTAAAATTCCAACTGAAAAGAAATTGAATAGAAATGAAAGTTGGAATAAAAATAAATTGAAAGTTCATAAAATTAGAAATGAAGAAGTTTATTCAGAAAACTAATAACGTTAACGATCTATTTGGATAGTAAATAAAAAAAGGAAATTGAACAGAAAAGGAAAGTGAATAAAAATGGAAGTTGCATAAAATCAAAAACTTGGAAGTTCCATTCAAGAAACCACTATACCTTAACGGTCCTATTTGAAAATGAATAAAAAAAAGAAATAAATAGAAAAAGGAAATTGAATAAAAATAGAAGTTGAATAAAAATAAAAATAGAAGTTGCATAACAATTAAAAATGAAAGTTCATTAAAGAAACACTAACACCTTAAACGATATATTTTGAAATTAAATAAAAAGGGAAATTGAATAGAAAAGGAATTGAACAACAATGGAAGTGGAATAAAACTAAAAATTGGAAATTGGCATAAAATTAAAAATGGAAGTTCATTCAGAAATCAGTATACCTTAACGATCTATTTGGAAATTAAATAAAAAAGGAAACTGAATGGAGATGGATATTGAATAAAAATAGAAGTTGAATAAAAATAAATGGAAAACTTTATAAAATTAAATAAAGAAGATTCATTCAAGAAACCAACTATACCTTTACGATCTAATTTTGGAAAATTAAATAAAAAAGGAAGTGAATGGAGATGGAAAATTAATTAAATAGAAGTTGAATAAAAATAGAAAATGAAACTTCATAAAATTAAAGAAGGAAGTTCATTCAGAAACCACTATACCTTAACGAATTATTTTGGGAAATTAAATAAAAAAGGAAATTGAATGAAATGGAATTGAATAAAATGGAAGTGGATAAAAATAAAAAATGTGAAGTTGATAAAATTAAAAAATGGAAGTTCGTTCAAGAAACCGGTACACCCTTAAACGATCTTTATTCTGGATATTAAATAAAAGGAAATACATTATAAAGGGGAATTGAAATAAAAATGGAATATGAATAAAAATAAAAATGGTAAGTTGAATAAAATTAAAAACTGAATGTTCATTCAAGAAACCTCTATACCTTTAATGATCTAGTTGGAAATTAAATATAAAAAGGAAATTGAAGTAGAAAAGATATTGAATAAAATGGAAGTTGAGTAAAAATAAAAATGGAAGTTGCAATAAAATTAAAATGAAAGTTCATATCAACTAATCCACTAAACCTCAACGCTATTTGGGAAATTAAATAAAAAAAGGAAATTCAATAGAAAAGGAAATTGAATGAAAAAATGGAAAGTTGAATAAAAATAAAAATGGAAGTTGCATAAGAATTAAAAATGCAAGTTCATTAAAGAAACCACTAATACCTTAACGATCTAGATTTAGAAATTAAATAAAAAAAGGAAATTGAATATAAAGAAATTGGAATAAAAATGGAAGTTGAATAAAATAAAAATGGAAGTTTGCATAAAATTTAAAATGGAAAGTTCATATTCAAAAACCACTAATAACCAGCGTTAACGATCTATTTGGAAATTCAATAAAAAAGGAAAATGAAATAGAAAAAGAAATTGGAATAAAAATAGAAGTTGGAATAAAACAAAAAAATAGAAGTTTGCATAAAATTGAAAAATGGAAGTCTATTCAGAAAACCACTAATACTGTTAACCGATCTATTTGAAATTAAATAAAAAAAGGAAATTGAATTGGAAAAACGGAAATTGGAATAGAAAATGGAAGCTGAATAAAAATAAAATTGGAAGTTGCAGAAATTAAAAATGGAAGTCTATTCAAGAAACCCACTATAGCCTTAAGGATGCTATTTGGAAGTTAATAGCGATCCGGTATTTGTCCCCTGTTGTTATGACCTGTAATCGCGGATTGGTCCGTAGATTTTGTTGTTGTCTTATCCTCTTTCTATCCTCTTACTCTTTGTGCTTCAGAGTTTTTGGGTTGTGTTGGGAAGTTGGGAATAAGTTGGTGTGTTTTAAACAGAAAATCTTGCCCAGTTTTGGTCCCTTCCGCTCGAGCAGAGCTTTTGACGCTCGAGCGGGACTCTGTTGTTGCTTGTCCGCTCGAGGGGGTTTTGGAGCTCGAGCGGGAAATCACCCATCCAGTATTCGTCTGCAGTGGTATAGAGCGCTCGAGCGGGAGGACGTTCTTTTGACGCTCGAGCGGCACCATGTTGTAAAAGTTCTGGGAGCGTGCATCCGCCGCTCGAGCGGGGGGATTGGACCGCTCGAGCGGAATCTGTGAGTGACGCTCGGCGGGGAGTTCGACGCTCGAGCGGGGCGACTTTTATATAAAGCCAGATCCGCCTTTTTGTTCACTTTTATTTCCTTTCTCTCTCTTACTTTCCAAAAAGTATGTGAGAGCCTCCTCTCAAAACCCTAACTTCTCTCTTAGGATTGATCTAGTAGAGTTGTTTTCTACCTTGGGGCCTTTAAAAAAGTGTGGTTGATCGTCGAGGCTTCTTTGTGATCTAAAATTTGGGATTTGGGAGCGACCTTTGATTTCATCATCTCTCCTTTTGAGCTCGTCATTGAGGTAGGGATTCTGCCTTGTTCTTTTTTTCAATACTCCGTCTATAGATAGACATGTGGTAATTTTTGTATTGCATGAAAATTGTATCATGTTGGATTTGGTTTGAAAAATCATGAATAAAATACCTAGGGTTTGGTTGTGTGGAGAAGGTTTTGGCTTGCATTGATTGTTGTCTTGGCTAAAATAAAATATAAATTAGCACATGTTGTAGTTATCAAAGAAAGAGCCCTAAATTTTATATTTTTGGGTTGGGAGTAAATTAAAATGGGGGTTTGTTGACCAATTTGTGTGTAAATCTTCTTTTGTCACAAATGAGGTGTGGTAAGGGTGGTTAAATACCTAAGGATTAACCATGCTTTGGGAGTGATTTTATTGGAAAACAAGAATTAGTGGGAGTTTGGTTTTGTGATAAACAAAAAGGAAATGGAATCGTTTTTGGTGAAAAATGAGGGAAGTGTTTTCGAAATAAAGTTTGGTAGAATTGGGATTGTTTGTATCTTGAGTGTTGAACACACATGTAGAAGTTGGTATCTTTAACTTAATCATGTTAATATTGTTTGTTGGGGTTTATGATTCATGATATTTGAGTCTTTTAATAGATGTACTAACTATATGCTCTAGAGGTTTTTGCCTTGGTCATCGGTGGAGGGATGACAGAACGGGTTGTGTAGAATTGTCGGGTTTAGCATTTTGGCCATTTGATTAATTGAACATCGTATGTGATGAAGTGCTAGATGCATTATATATATGTAAATATTTGCTCGGAAGGAGATAGTCATGTGTTCTTAAAATGCTTTAACACATTGCTGGTGTCTTGATAGTTTATGTTGCATGCATTATAAACATGTTGGTTATGCCCTTTGAATGTGCTGTGATTGTTGGTGTTATGCCCGGCGCTTATAATCAAGTGTAATCATAACCCTTTCTCCATTAGTGCCTGGGATGAACTGACTGCGCTATAGAATCAAAAGGGTATCATATCCCTTCAATTAGCACCATGGGAGAACTGACCTGTGGCTGATGAAGTGCGAAGGTACCCATACCCCTCCAGCTAAGCATCCTTGGTAAACTTATGCTTGTCTGTTAATGTTGTTTAGTTGGGGTGTATTGTTGGCTTTACTATACGCACACTAGCTAGTAGAGCGGGGAACAATGGAATTGGGTTGTTGTTGTCGTTGTAGACGGAAAATATCATGGGGGATTTGATTGGGTTTACAGTTCGGAGGGGACGAGTTACTCCATTGGTTGATTGATACATGTTGGGCCTTGGTAAATTTATATTTTTACAGGTCAGATATGGCATGTATTGAGCTTTTGATGTTATATAGTAACCTCGGACAACAACCAAAATGTCACTCTCTCTCTCGCTCTTCTGAAAGATGTCGGAGCGCCGAACGAATGTTTTATTATTGGATAAACATGTTTGAAAGGTACATATGAGTATCGTATATTTGTGAATGAAGAGAGTATCGGGGCTTAGTGTGATATTAGTCTTCGCTAAGTAATTTATTAATGTTATGAAAGATTGGAGAATGGGGGTATGAAAGGAAAAGGGAAAGACAAAACCTACTTGTACCGTTGAATGAATAACCGGTTTGTATATATCGAGAAAAAAAGTTCATACATAATATATTTGTATAAACTTTTTCACATTATAATTCTATTATGAAGACACTGAGTGTTCTGATACATAGGCCTAATCTGTAAGTTGTTATTGGTTGAGGAATCAATGTTGAGTTTCCGCTACTGGACTATATGTTCAATGTCCGCACGTTGTTGAATCTTTTTCAAGGTGTTAAGCAGGTTGAGCTGCAAGATTGGATCTATTTATTTACTGGGCACGGGGGTACTTCAGTTATCAGTTGGGCGAATGTCCATGTTGGTAGAAAGGGTTACACGCCTTCTTGGTGTACCTTAAGTGATGAAAGCCCAGGGCATTTATTTAAGTATCGTCATTGGTAGTATTTACTTTGGCATACGAGTTGAGAAGTATTGTTAATCACATTCGGACGATTGAAGGCGTATGAGCTTATTTCGCGCATAGTTATCCTTGCATTGAATAAGGTTAATGAATTTGGTAATGACTTCGAGTCTTCGACGATCAACACAACTTTTGTAAAGGCCCAAGGTGAGAAAACAACTCCTACTAGATCAATCCTAAGAGAGAAGTTAGGGTTTTAGTGAGAGAAGCTCTCAAAATACCTTTTTGGAAAAGTAGGAGAGAGAAAGGATGTTGAAAAGTGAACAAAAAGGTCGGATCTCGGCTTTATATAAAAGTCGCCCCGCTCGAGCGTCGAACTCCCCGCTCGAGCGTCACTCACAGATCCCCGCTCGAGCGTCCAATCCCCCGCTCGAGCGGCGGATGTACGCTCCCAGAACTTTTACAAACATGATGCCCGCTCGAGCGTCAAACTCCCCGATCGAACGTCAGACACATACTCCCGCTCGAGCGTCCAATCCCCTGCTCGAGCGTATACCACTGCAGACGAAATACTGGATGGGTGATTTCCCCGCTCGAGCTCCAAAACCCCCGCTCGAGCGGACAAGCAACAACAGAGTCCCGCTCGAGCGTCAAAAGCTCTGCTCGAGCGAAGGGACCAAAAACTGGGCAAAGATTTTGCGTTTTAAAACACAACCAACTTATTCCCAACTTGCCCAACACAACCTAAAGCTCGAACACAAAGAAAAAGGAATAGAAAGAGGATAAGACAGCAGCACTCTTACGAAACCGAATCTGGATTACAGTTAAGCACGAAAGGGAAAATCGGGATCGCTATAACCTCCCCCCCTTAAAGAATTTCGTCCCCAAAATTTAGGGTACGCTAAAACACAAGGCCAATTGATCACAGAGCATTCAACAACCGAGCCCCAAGGAAAGAAATTTCTTTCACAACAAACCTCCGACTCACTCTTACCAAGGAAGATACTAACCAAGGGAACACATTCTAAACGACCACACCTTAGGTACACAAGCCTCAACAAACCAAACCTCCCCCGAAACAATTTACCAACAACCGACTAGCACCCCAAGCTAAGTCACTACTCAACAACTCGATCAAAGCAAACCTTTAGAGGAGACAATAAGAAGACATTTTCTTGTTCAAGGGGCATTTCTCAAAGATGTTTAAACTTTCAACGTTAACGTTCCGGAATAAATCTTGCATTTTCCATACGAAAACTCAAAAGCTTTGTAAACATTTTTCACAAATACAGTGTTACCCAAAATGCAGAGTCATCCACAGTTTATTTGCCAAAAAGATTAATCTAAAATTCTTTAAAATCCTTGAATTTAAATCAACTTTTCAACAACGCCTTCAGATGGCCCAAACACTGGGAAAAATTTTGTTTTCCATTTCTTTCCAAAACGGCACTATCCACAACCATCACTCACACAGTGATGCCACAACCGACACAGAATATAACATTTCTATAATGATGGTTAATAGAAATAACAACAGTACTAACAACACATAAGGCATAAGAAAATCATGGTTTTGCAATTTTCATCCCGCCTCCCTTTACTCAACCACTTTATAATCATAAACACGGCTCAGAAATACACAAATGATACACATTATAGTGCTGTATCAATATCAAACCAAACATCATACATACATAATGTATAAAAGCCAATCATTCACAATGATCAATCAATACATATATTTGATGTATTATTTCAACCGTCAGATTCAACGACAAAACATTTTCGATTAGTTTCAGTTTTCCCTAATCAACATACAAAGTCTACAACGAGCGAGACTAAACTCAAGGTGACCAATGCCAACCCAAAACCTGATACCGACAAGCTGACTAATCAACTCTACACTCAGTAATCCACACACTGACGTGCCACTAGAACTACTAACCCCAACCACGGAGTTTTCTACACAAACCACAAATTTTGGAATCTCACCGGATCTCTTAAAATTGAACCGCATCAACACTGCGTCTAAGGGAATCACCATCCCCCACCATGGCTATCTAGCAAGCCTGCTCACTTCTTTGACCAAAGACCGACATGGTCACCCTCAATCACACCAACCCAAACACGAAGGACTACTTTGACCAATGCTATACTCATTACTTTAGAACACGAGCTGCTCTTCCTTCAAAGAATGCTGTCAGCATCCACTCACAACCCAAACCCAACGATTGATAACCAATCACAACACGAACGCTACCCCTATACAACCAATGGGGTCACCACGGATTCACTGACTAGCAAGGCCCAAAACACGAACCAACATACAGGTACCATTCCCACTAACTCGAGATACAAATCTCACATAATCTTGCCAACACCACGCAACTCTTGAAACCATCACATCTAACACATTCAACTGTACTAGGCAAAACCTCCTTATTTTGCAAGCCCTCTCACTCCCACACCGAGTCCCCCAATAACTCATAGGGTCCACTCGTTACTCTACATCTTACTCGTCACTCATCTCGAGAGTACCATCAAGACACCCAGTCTCCGTGCCACGCCACTAGCCAATGTTACCGCTAGACAACCACCATGAACCAATCCCGACACTGTCTTATGTTGCCGACGAGGCTTTCAAAGATGCACTACTCTAAATTCCCAGAGGAGCAAGAGCCCCCAGCCTTCTCATTAATATCCCCAAACCTTTTCCCGCAAAGACTTTACTACGGTGACTCGACTCATGGTCCACACCCAAACTACGGGTTATACACCCAATCAATCCTCACGACAGCACCTCCCGACCTAACCAGTGTTACGGTACAAACCTACCACTTTCGATCAAAGTAAGGAAGCCCAGAAACTTAGGAAGCGTCCATAAGCTACTACTCGAGATATAGCACCAGCTGCTCAAAACGCACCACTCCCGACGTTAACAGTCACACCCTTATATAGGGACTAACACTCCCTCTATCAAATGACCAATCACAACACATGCCAATTTGGCAACGTTACCCACCACGAAAATACAAGTCTAATCCTAACAAGATTATGCGCTATGCCCTTGCAAAACACCATGTTAATTTCATACTATATCTAGTATTAATCTCACACTCCACATCTCCTCGAGGAGTTCTCGCGACAGTAGACCGAAATCTATACTACGCACAAAATTTTAAATGGGTAGTACCCATGAAATTCCACACACTCGGTGAGTAGAACAGTTCTCGCTCCAATATTGCCTTGGCTAGGACACGCACCCTTCGGTGGTTCTTTCAAATTTTGAAAACATGGCTCCTCAGCCCTTATCTTTCCCAAATCAAGTCACCCGCATAATACCCAAAAAAAAAAAATTATGGTTTTACAGCAACTTTATACATTAATAACACTTCGGAGCTAGAGCTACGACATGCTCCAATTCACCCACTCTAGGGAAATTAACAAACAAAGCATATATGTATATATATAGATAAACAAACAGTTTAGATGTTTCAACATTCCCAAAACACATTGGTTACATAACGGAACCCAATGATCACAAAACAATAATCCACTGATTACAAAACGGACTAGTCAAAACAAAACCAATCCCCCGGTATTACCACCACTGCCGTCCCTCGCTGGACCGCCAAAATTGGTCATCTCCTAACACAAGACAACCTACGAGCTTACTAACCACGGACAAGAACCACTGGCATGCCCCCTCTGTCCACACCTGGAACAACTACAAACTCCCCCAACTGGGGCCTAGGAACTCGACTCTACTGAGGCCCTCGCAATCTGGCCTGCTAGTTCCCCAAAACGATTCTGTTCCTGCCCAGTCGAATAAAACTGAGCCTGGCTAGGTTACGAAACCCCTAAAGAAGCCCCGGCTGAGTACAGAAACGCCGAATATGACCCGGCTGATTACACATCCAACAAGTAGGCGGTGCTTGAGCACAAGACTGGTTCAGAATCTGGGCTGATGAAGACCCCAACAACTGCCTCCCTACCGAGCATTTGATTGGCCCAAATCCCAGCTGGTTAGATAATCCTGGTGGTACGACTACTGGTTGAACTGCTAACCCTGCCCCCTTCCTCTGTGGGCAACCCGAAACCTTGTGGCCCTGGAGACCACATTTGAAACAAAAGACACCCCTCTGTTTACGTTCTTCCGAACCCAAATCCGACACTGAAAGGGTAGTTCTAGCCCGACCTCCCTGTTGCGGGTTTAAACCCCTTTGCCTCTTAAAAGGCCTACCAGCACCCTGAGTCACGGGGGTTGCCGAGATGGCTCCCTCCCCACTCTGCCCCATAGCTAGCACCGCAACCTCTACATGGGCAGCTGCCTCAACAAGCACACTATATCTTTTATGCCAAGACCCCGCTATCCTTACACGGATGTCGTCACGCAGCTTACTCTCAAACTCGAAACAACGCAAGTCCTCTGTCTCCACCAATTCTGGAGCAAACCTCGATAGATTAGCAAACCACCTTTCGAACCGCACCAAAGGTGTAGTACCTTGGCGTAACTCCACAAATTGTTTCCGCAACTCTTCCCGAGCGGAAGGAGGGAAATCACAACTTCCTCGCCTAGGCATCCTAGTAAAAGTAACAGAGACACGTTAGCACACTCATACCTGTGCCAAAGCTAAACACTCACGTCCTAATACATGGACAACTATAATTCACTCCACGTAAGCATATAAACACATAAGCACTTACGAATTTCATTTCCGGATAATGATAGTCCCGAGGCGTTACTAGAGTTCTGGTCGGAAACAGCATTGATCAAGTGCCTTTCCAACAGGACTCCCAGAAACCCAAGGATCCAATCAACATCCTAGAAACTAAATCCCATACCCACATAGTCACATAAGCATGTTATCAATTAAGCACATAACATATGACACTACATCTAAGTCTCTATCAAGCGAGACAAACCCATTGTGATCCTAATCACTTCCCACGTACCCAAAGTACTCGAACTCGGTACGCTCTGATACCAAGTTGTCACGCCCTCAAAATAATAACATTAAACCCATCAATATAAACATACATTTATAGACAAAAGATCCACATTTCCTCAATTCATCAGAGTACTTCATTACAAAAGTGTTACACGTTAACAACAAAAGTAAATGCCCTACGGGCTTACAGCTTTCCAAGTTAACACTTGGTTACAAAAGAGAGTATTGACTCGGTTACACATTAAGCCCTTGGCTTGAATTTACATGTAATACATCAAAAGAGATAAGAGAACAAAAGTTTGTCCATCTCTAGCCTCCCAAGCTATGTCCTTGGAGGTGGCATGCTACCTGTACCTGAAATGATGTTCCCATATAGGGTGAGCCACAGCCCAATAGAGATCTACTAAACCAACTATAAACAATGCCTAAAAGATTAGCAACTGAAAGATGGTCGATACTTACACCTCCATTTACATCTTATTTCAATTCCATGACAACCAAGCCTACGTTACAATTCACTTTTCAATTCTTATTCAACTTTGAGTTTGAAAAACAGGGCTCAGTACTCTGGCCAAAACATTTTGATGAGATTATAGTTCATCACTAGAACACCTTCAAAATTTACGGTGGATACACATTTTGGTGTTGTATCAATAACACATAAACTACCTCCATACTTCACAAACGATGATGATATACGTTTTAGTGTTACATCAATCAAACAAACTTTTCAATAGATAAGCGTATAAGCTATATCACTACTACAACAGATAAGCATATGAGCTATATCAACATTCCAATAGATAAGCATATTACACATCAATAGATAAGCATATTAGCTGTATCCACACTTCACTAGACAAGCATATGAGCTGTATCTACACTTCACTAGACAAGCATATGAGCTATATCTACACTTCACAAAGATAAGCATATGAGCTGTATCTTCACTTCTCTAGACAAGCATATGAGCTGTATCTACACTTCACTAGAATAAGCATATGAGCTGTATCTTCACTTCTCTAGACAAGCATATGAGCTGTATCTACACTTCACAAAGATAAGCATATGAGCTGTATCTTCACTTCTCTAGACAAGCATATGAGCTGTGTCTACGGAGTTCATCCCCCATCTCCTCCCAATCCTATCCGGTTTAGAGGTACATCCCCCATCTTCCCCTAAACCGCGGAGTACATCCCCCATCTCCTCCTCTAAACTAAAGATGAAATATTTAATACACCCTTGTTCCGAAGACATAGTTAGATTAATCTTGGTCAAACTTCCCATCGTAAAATGAAAGGCATAGATAATTCTACAACCTCTCAAATTAGTAAACCTGTTTATTCTACCCACAAAATTACCATAATTCACAAAACAACCCTAAGGTTCCATTTCCATCAATGTCCCAACATTAATCTCATTTCTCAATGCCTAACATGTATATAGGTTTATATATTTAAAACCCCAACTCTTGTAAAATTACACAAAGGCCCAAACTTTCTCAAAATTACCCAACAACCCCCCAATATATCAAAATGCTAAGATTCAAAGACAAAGCTCATAAGATGGAGTAGGTTATCCCTACCTCGAATGACGGGGCTCAACAAAGGAGACGAAGAAACAAAAATGCTCCAAATCCCGAAATTTTCAGATTAAAAGATAGCCCTCGACGATCAACACAACTTTTGTAAAGGCCCAAGGTAAGAAAACAACTCCTACTAGATCAATCCTAAGAGAGAAGTTAGGGTTTTAGTGAGAGGAGCTCTCAAAATACCTTTTTGGAAAAGTAGGAGAGAGAAAGGATGTTGAAAAGTGAACAAAAAAGTCGGATCTCGGCTTTATATAAAAGTCGCCCCGCTCGAGCGTCACTCACAGATCCCCGCTTGAGCGTCCAATCCCCCGCTCGAGCGGCAGATGCACGCTCCCAGAACTTTTACAAACATGATGCCTGCTCGAGCGTCAAACTCCCCGATCGAGCGTCAGACACATACTCCCGCTCGAGCGTATACCACTGCAGACGAAATACTAGATGGGTGATTTCCCCGCTCGAGCTCCAAAACCCCCGCTCGAGCGGACAAGCAACAACAGAGTCCCGCTCGAGCGTCAAAAGCTCTGCTCGAGCGGAGGGACCAAAAACTGGGCAAAGATTTTACGTTTTAAAACACAACCAACTTATTCCCAACTTGCCCAACACAACCTAAAGCTCGAACACAAAGAGAAAGGAATAGAAAGAGGATAAGACAGCAGCACTCTTACGAAACCGAATCTGGATTACAGTTAAGCACGAAAGGGAAAACCGGGATCGCTATACATAAAAAGGTTGAGCACGTGCATAGAATGATTCAAGTGATAGAGCAGTTGTCAGGCTAAGTTATGAACTTAGTGGGTTGTTTTCAAAAAGGAATATGTACGAGATGGAAGGCGTTACCTGTCGATGTGGTGCTCAAAGTGTTAAGGGACATGTGGCAACATGGAGGAGAGATGGTTTGACAGGAAGATTTGAAGGCTTGGTAGAGTTCGAAGACTTAGAAGTGTGGAGGCAGTTACCATGGCAGTTGGCAATTGCAGTTATAGATTCGAATAAGTCATGCAATCATGGGCCAAGAAAAGAGGAAGAAGATATAAGAGCCAAGGATTTGGTAGAAAGGAGATCATCAACAACACAACAACTTAGATTATATCTAAGAGTAGTTCTTTCAATTTAGGAGTTGTTTTCTCTGTAACTTGTAACCTTTATGAACTTTGGTGGTTTCATTATGGAATTACCTATTGTTTATTTTGTTTACTTTTTCTATTGTAATTTTGTTCCAAAGAAGTCCTCATTCTTTTGAGGCATTTAAATCAAAAGCACAATTGTTTGGTTTCTTTGTTTGATTGTTTGTTTAAATTGTTGTTCAATTTCTGTCGATTGGGAGTGAGCATAATGTTTACTAACATATTCTTGGAAAAAGGACTTCCAACTTGGATCTTTAGGTGGTGATACTAATTACAAACGCAATGGAGATGTGTTGTTCTGACTGTCACACTATGTAATTGTATTATCAAGTGTCAATGGCACCATGAAACATATTTTTCACAATTTTCCTGTGTAGAGGTTGTTAGATGGACTTGCGACATAGACCAGAAGATTTAAAAATGCTGGTTTTAAATTTAGATTGGATTTAAGTGTTATTTTCGTTGTGATGTTTTCTCTGTTCTTGAACACTAATTCCTTTTAGTAAAGGTAATGAAGGCTAGAAGAGTAGTTTTACTTTCTTTCTTTTTGTGTGTTATTTGAAATGATTGTAATATTCTCAAATTGGAAAAAAAATTTTACACACTACTAAAAACAACATAGGGGGGTGTAGTCTACCCATTCAAATATTTTATATATAAAACCACAAAATACTCTTCACGCACCATCATCACATATAAACATATAAACATCCAAAATAAATTGGTTTTGAAGATTTAGGCCTCGTTTGGGAACAAGCTAATTTAGTAACTTTTTGGATATTTGGCTAAAATATGAGCTAAAAAAAACTAGTATGTTTGGGATGACTTTTTGGCTTTTTACAAAAAGATGTGCAAAAAGTAGAGAGAAAGGAGAATATTTGACTTTTTGGTTTGGGTTGTTGGCTTTTTGGCTAATTTAGTAACTTTTTGATTTTTTGGCTAAAAGGGAAAGTTCCCAAACGAGGCCTTAGGGTGTGTTTGGTTTGTTTTTTAGAGAGTGATTTTCAAAAAAATATTTGGAGAGAGAATTTAGGAATTTTTTTAGTTTGTTTAGTTGTATATTTTGAAAGTAGTTTTGGAGTTTGAAAGTTTGGGATGATTTGCTAGTTTGTTGTAATTGAGTAGATGTGTGTGATAGAAAAAAAGTGATTGAAAAGGAGAGATGAGAGAGAGAATGATTGATTATGTGTAAGAGAGAGAGTGATTTTGAAATTTTTTTGAGAAAAACCACAAACCAAACAAAATTTTGAAATTTTTTTTTAAAAACAACTCTCCCAAAATCAGACCAAACAAGCCCTTAGTGTTTAAGAATATTGAAATCAATTGGTTTTAAGGTTTAAGTACATTAAAATCAATTGGTTTGGAAGATTTAGTGTTTAAGAATATTGAAATCAATTGGTTTTAGGGTTTAAGAACATGGAAATCAATTGGTTTTGAAGATTTAGGGTTTAAAAATATTGAAATCAATTAGTTTTGAAGATTTACACACCATGGATGACACTGAGATTGTTGATTTCGAACAATGCAACAATAAAAATGTCAATTTAATACTTAGGTTTTTGATTTTTTGTTTATCTCATTTGTATAATCGTCATGAATATGACTTTGTTCGTCACGTGTTCGGATAATCATAGTTGAACTTTTATAATGTTTGATTATTTTTATTCGAACAAAACAGTTTTGCTCAAATTATTAAAGTTGACCAAATTACAAATGTTCTTACATAAAAAATTGAACATTTTAATTCCTTAAGAATTTCATTTCTTAAATTTAATTTATTTACGGTATAATTTCTTTTCTTTTTTAAAGTAGATTTATTCAATATTTACAATAATAATAATAATAACATATAAAATTTAATATATGTTCAACATAATAAGTTTAAACGAATTGAAATTGTTCAGCATATCAAGTATGAACGTATTTATTTTATTCAACATAAATATTTTGAACATATTCAATTTGTTCAATTTTATTTTTTTTCTACAATGATATTGTATCTCCACCCAATTAGATAATCTTGAATTGCCATACCTATGGATGGTAAGTCGGTCCAACAAATTGTGAGGCCTTATCATGTTAAGTATATCACTCTCAATCTTGTCATTCTGTGGATTATGAGAGTCATTCTATTCTAGTGATAACTCTTTTAACTTCTCTTCTTAGATATTAAATTTGCATCCCTTACATCCTTAGCAAAACTTGCATTCTCCAATTTTGATATGTGTGTTACCCTACAAATGTGTGATAATTTTACCAACTCTCTTATTCTATACCCAGTACATTTACCCACGATGAAATTTGACAGCATTTGTAGCTTTATTAATTTACGTATCTGTAGCAGCATCTTTTCTAATGATAGAATATTCGCACTAGTCATATCAAAACGGCGTAGGTTCACCAGGTTTCCCATGTCTATAGGTAACTTTTCAAGTTTTTCACAAAATTTCAAGAACAAGACTTGTAAATTGTAAAGAGTTGCCACCGACTTAGGCAGCTTTCTAATCTGAGAATGGGTTACATTGCGGTAACGTAGATGCCTTAGATCTTCAATGGAATTTGCTAGTTCATCTATCCCAGAACTACACAAACGCAACTCACGTAAGCACTTTAACATTGGCAACAAATCATGAAGCAAGTACCTTATTATGTAGTTCCTCCTACACGGTGATAACTCTAAGAAGGTTCGTAAGCATCTGGCATCATCGAAAATTTTGAACTTTTTGATTCCGTCATATTTGCTAGCAACACAAGATGAATGTCGAGCTTTATTTGAAATTTTCTTCTGCTTGTCATCCTTTAAATTATTCTTCAACCAAAAATAGATGTCCTCTGCAATTGCACGAGCCAAATCATTGATGAGGTCATGCATTATGAATTGCAATTCATTATGACTTAACGATTGAAAAAACTCTAAATTTCCCTAATTCAACACCACCGTTGTCCTCAAACCATAGATTATCCAAGTCCTTACCCAAATCAACGGCTCTTTCTGCCTCTATACAACCACCATCGACGATCAGAGTCTCGACGCCGTTGACGACGTCGATTTGAGGTAGAGAGTCCTTCGTAAGGGTATAGAAGTCCTCATGGGACGTAGTCTCATCACTCGAACTCTCTGACGAAGACACCATGACGATCACGGTGGGGGAGGGGCTCCGATGATTGCGATTCGTCGAAGAAGATCGACGATTTAGTAGAGAAAGGAGAATTAGGGCATGGTCGAAGAAGAGGGCCATTTTGCCTAAATAAGTCAAATTATCAATTCAATTCCCAAACTAAGCATAGTTTTGAAAGAATTCTCAAAATAGGTTAAAACGTGATTCACAATCACGCTTTCAACGTCTATGTGCCTGTCCCGCGTGAATGAAAATTGAGAAGTCTTAAAAACGTGATTACAAAATGCGCTTTTAATTAATAAAGCGCGGTTACAAAAGGCGCTTTTAGTTAAATTTTTTTTCCTGAAATTACTGTTCTGAACCACGCTTTTAACTTAATTTTTTTTTCTTCTGAAAGCGCGGTTATGAACCACGCTTTTAACCAAAAAAATATTTCTTCTGAAATCGTAGTTATGAACCACGTTTTTAGCTTAAATTTTTTTCTTCTGAAAACGTGGTTATGAGCTACGCTTTTTGGCAAAAAAAATTTTCTTCTGAAAGCGTGTTTGTGAATCACGTTTTTTACATAAATACACCAATTATTTAGTTTCAGTTTAACTGAACTCTGAAGAAGAAATTTTTTTTTTTTTGTTTTTTTTTTTGTTTCTGTTGTCATTGTTTTGGTGATAATGTATTTTAGAATAATTTTTTGGGTTAAAATTGTTTTACTAAAACCGTTCTCATGTTAATTTTTTTTTCTTTTCTTTTGTCTTTATTTTGGGTTAGAAGGTGTAATTTAAATTTTTTTTTTGGCTTTACTAAAGTAAATTTATTTTATTTTTTCTTGTGTTTGTTTTGGGTTAGAAGGTGATAATGTAATTCATAAATTTTTTGAGCTTTAGTAAAGCCGTTTTGATGTAAATTTTTTTTATATTTTATTTTCTCTTTGTTTTGGGTTAGAAGGTGTTATTCAGTAATTTGTTTGGGCTTTAATAAAGCCGTTTTCATTTAAATATATATATTTTTTCTTTTGTCTTTGTTTTGGGTTAAAAGGTGATAATGTAATTCAGAAATTTTTTTTCGCTTTACTAAAGCTGTTTTCATGTAAAGTTTTTTATTTTTTATTTTTTTCTCTTGTCTTTGTTTTGGGTTAAAAGGTGTTATGCAAAAATTTGTTTTGGCTTTACTAAAGCCGTTTTCATTTAAATAATTTTTTTTTCTGTTGTCTTTGTTTTGGGTTAGAAGGTGATAATGTAATTCAGAAAACCTTGAGGAAAAAACACATAAGTCTCCCACAAAAATACATAGGTAGTACAGACATAAGTCTCCGACAACAATACATTCTGGACACCATGAACTGAACACACAATACATACATAAACATAACAGTTAGACAGACAAATATTAGCCAGACAATCTGACAAACTCATTACGGAAACACTTAGTCTAACACAGACATTACATATTAATGCATAACCTAATATTGCCGAAGTGTAGACATTAACACCTAATTCGCGCTTAAATCGGTAGGTGGCTCAGAGTCTGAATAATCCGACAGCTCAGCGTCAGAGACAAGCTCAGGATCCTCCATGATACCCTTGATAGCCGCAACATTTGGTTTTGTTCTGTTCTTCTGGGCATCCTTCTTAACTATGTATAGCTGCATATCGTGGGCTAACCTACGACGCATTTGAGAAATTTCACGTTGTAGTCTTTCACATAGTCAATCAACATTATCAGGATCTTCTTTTTGGATCTCAACAGAACGTGTTTTTGGCACCTTCAGTCGATTTTCCCGACATAATCTTTCCATTTGCACTCGCTCTATAAACAGTGCGGGCCACTTTAGAAGCCTAGCGTCTGCTAAACCATATCCTGTTTGATTATCTGATGGATCCATACATGAACCTCCTTGAATTGGATAATACTTGGGCATCAAAAAATGTCACTTCCCAAACCTATCACGATAACCACAAGCATAATCTAAAATAGGTATTCCCACTCCCTCCCATGAATCGTCTTCAGCATCGCCACGTCCCCTTCCCCCTCCTCGTCGTGAACTGCCACCCCTTTGCAAGTTCCTACCACCTCTGCGATTCCCACTCCCTCCCATGAACCATGTAGCCATGCTAATTTTTTAAAACAAATGAATGATAATTTCGTAGGACGAAATGGGTTGTAAGGTTGTGTCTTCACCTTTAGTCGTTTATATAGTTGGTTATGAACAGCTTTAGAAAGATGTCCCTGCATGATAATCCCACATATACGAACAAGGTATGAGTTGTCACTTGAATGAAAAAACAAAGAAAAGCAAATACTGTGTACCAAAGTCACATGACTTAACAATCCATCTGCATATACCGACAAAGTAAGGGCATGCTCACTATAAGGTAAATAAGTTAATTCACTGTTGGCATGTGACTTTCTGAATTGAGAATCACTGTAATAAAAAAATCGAGCAAAAAATCGATAAAACCAAAGCCTGTGCACCAAGTCACATAGCTTGACAATCCATCTGCATATACCGAGACAATAAGGGCATGCTCACTGTAAGGTAAATCAATGAATTCACTGTTGTCATGTGACTTTATGAATTGAGAATCCCACATATATCAATAAGAGATGAGTTGTCACTGTAATAAAAAAATCGAGCAAAAAATCGAGAAAACCAAAGCCTGTGCACCAAGTCACATGACTTGACAATCCATCTGCATATACCGAGAAAATAAGGGCATGCTCACTGTAAGGTAAATCAGTGAATTCATTGTTGCCATGTGACTTTATGAATTGAGAATCTCACATATATCAAATTGGTGTTGAGTTGTCACTGTAATAAAAAAATCGAGCAAAAAATCGAGAAAACCCAGGCCTATGCACCAAGTCACATGACTTGACAATCCATCTGCATATACCGAGAAAATAAGGGCATGCTCACTGCAAGGTAAATCAGTGAATTCACTGTTGCCATGTGACTTTTTGAATTGAGAATCCCACATATATTAATAAGAAATGAGTTGTCACTATGTGCTATAAAATCGAGGAAAAAATCAAGGAAACCAAAGCATGTGCACCAAGTCACATGACTTGACAATCCATCTGCATATACGGACAAAATAATGGCATGCTCGCTGTAAGGTAAATCAGTGAATTCACTGTTGCCATGTGACTTTCTGAATTGAGACTGCAATAAAAAATGAAGCTTATATAGGCAATGTTGTGTTTCACTTAGCTATGCATCATTTGTTGTTACGACCAAACGTTCGTGTATTTCATTGAAAAGTATGACTATTTGAATTATTTGTTGTCATTTGGGTACAAGTCAAGTTTCTTACATTTTTGGCCTTGTGTTGATTGCTATTCTATACTAAAAGAATCGTCAATTTCTTGAAAAAGGCGCAGAAAACAATCTGTTTGTGTATAATTAATTGTAAATAGTGATTTTGACAAGCAAATCAAGTAAAACCAATTGGGTTTTAAATTTAGTTCCCAACCTGGACCAACCACTTGGCTTTGAGCTTGTTTGTCTAGCCCCCCAAGTTTAGCTATCTGTCAACCCCCCATTCCTTACCAAAGTCATCATTTTGACTGGACTTTCAGGAATTTGAAGGCAACTCTTTCTTCTTTTCTGATGGAGATTGAAATTCTTTACGTACAGGATCCCTATTTCACGAGCCCCAGTTAAGGGAAGCTTTTCACCAAGCTACCTGTTTTGTTTTATGTGTTGTTGAAGGCGATAGTTCGTTTGTATGAACTTATTAGTCCCCCAACTGAACCAACCACTTGGCTTTTAGCTTGTTTGTCCAACCCCCTAAGTTTAGTTATCTGTCAACCCCCCATTCCTTACCAGTGTCATCATTTTGACTGGACTTCCAGGAATTGGAAGGCGACTCTTTCTTCTTTTCTAATAGAGATTGACATTCTTTACGTACAGGATCCCTATTTCACGAGCCTCAGTTAAGGGAAGCTTTTCACTGAGCTACCTGTTTTGTTTTATGTGTTGTTGAAGACGGTAGTTCGTTCGTATGAACTTTATTAGTCCCCCAACTGGACCAACCACTTGGCTTTGAGCTTGTTTGTCCAGCCCCCCAAGTTTAGTTATCTGTCAACCCCTCATTCCTTACCAGAGTCATCATTTTGACTGGACTTCCAGGAATTGGAAGGCGACTCTTTTTTCTTTTCTGATGGAGATTGAAATTCCTTACGTACAGGATCCCTATTTCATGAGCCCCACTTAAGGGAAGCTTTTCATCGAGCTACCTGTTTTGTTTTATGTGTTGTTGAAGGCGGTAGTTCGTTTGTATGAACTTTATTAGTCCCCCAACTGGACCAATCACTTGGCTTTGGGCTTGTTTGTCCAGCCCCCCAAGTTTAGTTATCTGTCAACCCCTCATTCCTTACCCGAGTCATCATTTTGACTAGACTTCTAGGAATTAGAAGGCGACTCTTTCTTCTTTCCTGATGGAGATTGACATTTTTTACGTACAGGATCCCTATTTCACGAGCCCCAGTTAAGGGAAGCTTTTCACCGAGCTACCTGTTCTGTTTTATGTGTTTTAAGTATTCACATAATTCAACATACATTAATCCATTCATTAATCCAAAACATTCATTAACTTATTGCAATTCAATAAAGAAAGTCATGAACTAATAAATGTGCAGTTATAAATGTAGTTATTTCATAAACTTCAGGTTCATAAAACAAATACTTGAAATACATCCGTACGTTAGATGAACAACAACATTGTCTTACACTCTAGTAACGAAGATATGAGACAACATACAAACATATACAAAAGACAAAGGTGTTTGATTTCTCATTCCTCATCTGACATGTAGTAGTCAGAGAGATATTTTTCATTGTTTAAGACATTATTTCGCTCAATCACTGTCAAATCTCTGTTGCTTGCTTCTGCCATTTCGGTAGCTAGCTGAAGCATGAAATGTCGACATCTCCGCATCAGCATTCTGTTGTTCTCCTCCTTAATTCTGCTAACTGCTTTTTCATAGTCACTCACATTTCGTCTAGCCATGGTCAATGAACGATGATGAGGTACCGGTGCCCCAAAGTTACGTAGATCATTAAACAATCCTTCTTGCTCCGTTACCCTGAACGCCCATTCTGCTCAGATACTAGCATAATAATCCTTCGGACTCGAGTACTTTTCGCTCTTGTAGTCATAAGTAAATGGAGGTAGCAGCCACACTTTCGGATTTCTTTGCCGGCGTGAACTTCCTACACCTCTTGAAGACATTGTTCATAAAATAAACAAACAAATAATAATAGTAATTGTAGATATATTACTATTGTTATGACTTGAACAAACATCATACTGGGGGTGTCGCTATTTATAGACATTATACTAAGGGTAACTAGTGATGATCTAGTGACGATAATGCATGCTAGGGCACTATGGAAGAAGTGATACCCGTGATATTATTTTATGTTATTCATTTCATGCAATCCTGAGTACCAGTGACTTTGTGTACCTGTGATGTAGTCACGGACGTGGTTGTCAGATAAAATCATAATTGTAGTCCAGAGGATGACAATGCAATCCCTTCATATTCGAGCAGTGAGTTGTCAAATAAAACATGCAGTGAGTTGTCACATCGCCACATGAAACTATTTTTTCATGCTTAGTTTTTTAATACAGTAAGTAGTCATTTGGAATTGACGATTTCAGTACAAATTGATGTTTTCAAAAAATTATAAATGAAATTAAATGCTTAAATTTTCTTTGTTTTAAAGTAATTTTCTTCATAAACAACTATGAAACAGAGTGCAAGTAAATACACAACCGTCCAACTCACTTCGACCTACAAAACTATTGTTGTTTTTTTCACCGAAATAATAAAATGGTCACTTAATATGTAAACACGATTGGAACTTTTCAGCCTATATTTTATCTTATTTTCACTTAATGAACTTCACAGTCATCCTATTTTATCCTCTTTGCATTTTTTGCTTCTTTTTATATTCGGTAAATTACACTTTACTCCTTCAGTCCATCACATAATTGTTTATCAACACTATTGCCATGTGGTCGTATTGATGTGACTTACATGAATTCTGAAATGTGAGAAAAAAAGAAAGCATTTATTTGCGCTGCAGAAAGTCACATGCATCACGTAATGTGAGGAAAAAAGTCACAATCTATATAAGCATGGCAAAGTCAGAAAGTCACATGCATTACTGCATCACTGCATAAAGTGACATGCATCACTACATCACTGCACAAAGTCACATGCATTACTGCATCGCTGCACAAAGTCAGATGCATCACTACATCGCTGCACAAAGTCACATAACATCTGAGGAAAAAACAATGCATCCAAATTATTACGTCTGTTCAAGTCACTGGCGAGCATCACTGAGATATGTTGGATGTATCACTGCGCCGAGCTACAATTTATTATCGTACCATATCTACTGTGCCCTTGTGAATTATGCAATTCATTAAAATTTTGAGAGGGTGTCATAACAAAATAACAATAAATTAATAAATATGTCAATACTCCTAAAAAGTAAAACAAATTTGTGAAAAAATATTTCAAAAAATTTTAAAATATTTTAAAGATTTTTATATTGTAATTTCACATTTATTTTTAAAAAAAAATTCATGCAAAGAAATTTGACTAATTCAGACGTTTAGTCGGTTGATCAGCTTGGTTCTTTTCATTTTTCATAAAATATTTTTCAGAAAAATCTAATTTCTTAATTTTCGTGTTTTTTTCCCAAAGTTTTTACTGATTTTTTAAAATATTTTAAGCAATTTGACTAATTCAAACGTTTTTACTTTTTTTTTATGTTTTTACTTTTTGTTTTGAAATAACAACAAATTATGCAATTCATAAAAGTCGAAATGACAACTCCTATCAAGTTGATGCATAGTTGTTCAGGTCATAAAAGTTGACGTGACAACTCTGATGCATAATTATTTACAATAATTTCATACATACAGCTACCATGTGTATATATGGTATAAATATCGCATCATACCACAACAAAAGTTTTACAGCTATTTCGACCGATATCATCATGAGATATACGGTGGTTGATCTATATTCAGCAATGGGTCGCTATTGGGTTGCAGATGGAGATGAATTTGAATACCCATTAAATCCAAATTTGTGTTACTTATGTGCCACCATCAATACCATAAGAGCTAAGTGGGAATTTCGCAAAACTCGACCAAACATTCTCGTTGAGCTATGTCGTGAAGTTAATCTTAAATTTCCTCGCCGAATAGCCATGCGTATGCCAACTGACACTCCACAATTGTTGCAAAGGGCATTGCATAGTATCCGCGACGAGGTTAATCGCATGACCCAACGTTTGCAAAGGTCCGGACTAATGAAGACCACAAATGAGCGTGCCGAAGATGAGTTAATGGATGATGCACACCAGTACTACGCCTAGAGCATGGATGTTATGTATGAGTCTGATATTGAGATGTCAGATGACGATGATAATGAATGAAATTGTTTAGATGAACGCCCAAACCATTTCTGTAATGCATGCAATTTTTAATGCTTATCCACGACTTATCAATGAAGGGAGATATTTCAATTGCTTTCGAATAGTTCTTGTAATTCTACCTTTACTTTCTCTCCGTTATTGTTATTTTGAAGAACGCTACTTCAACTAAACTTTCATGATTTCATACATTATTGATGTGGAATATAATAATGATACTTTATGAAGTACATGTTCATATAACAAATAGTTGAAATACACGTTTAAGCTATATGAACAACAAATATATATGTCTACATTTTGTTTGGTTATCATTGGTTTGTACATGAAAAGAAGACAATGAATGCAATCATTCAGAAAAGTAAAAGAAAAGGGAAAACAAAATTATGTGTTTGTTTAGATATTTGTTTTGTTTCCTGTTTACTCATATTTTTCCCCACAACTATCCATTATGCAATGTTTACATTTTTTTCCCATATTTTTTTTTTATAAAATTTTTAGTAACCTGTAGCAACACAAGTTGTCCTCCAATCTCGCTCAATAATAAAATCCTATAAATTCTTATCCTTTTTTTCCTGTTTTCCTTTTCATTTTTATGGAAATCATCAAAACAAGTAAGAATAAAAAATTGTAAAATTGTATTTTTGGAATAAATAAGTATGACACATTTACATCATCTGTACAAGTTTGATTTACAAAAACTATAACAAAAACTATAAATAAAATAAACTATACACTCCATATCACACTCGCTAATGCCCTAACTTGCCCCCAGTCCCACAATCCCGACCGTGGACCTCCCTCCTCGGTCTCCTGCGGTAGACTCTCTGAATATCTGGTTCCCCCAATCGTAAATGCGTATCCTGTGGAGCCTGTGAGTGTGACCTCCCCTCTACTGCATGTGCTGCCCCTGATCCTGTCTGTGGCCGAAGATCGGATACTGCTGTAAGCTGTGAAACTCCATCATCTGGTGCAACTGTATCACGATCTGCAGCTGGACCTCAACCTCTGCCTCTGCCCGCACCCCGACCTCGGCCGCGAC
>NW_021025310.1:1319485-1376296 GCF_004153795.1 Camellia sinensis
GTGTATTCCCCGCTCGAGCGCCAACACCTCCGCTCGAGCGTACAGGCCAAAAATCTGGGCAACTAGTTTTGGTTTTTAAACTCAACCAACCTGTAACAAACCCGCCCAACACATCCTATAACTCCATAAGCACTTACGAATTTCATTTCCGGATAATGATAGTCCCGAGGCGTTACTAGAGTTCCGGTTAGAAATAGCATTGATCAAGTGCTTTTCCAACAAGACTCCCAGAAACTCAAGGATCCAATCAACATCCTAGAAATTAAATCCTATACCCAGATAGTCACATAAGCATGTTATCACTTAAGCACATAGCATATGGTACTACATCTAAGTCTCTATCAAGCGAGACAAACCCATTGTGATCCTAATCACTTCCCACGTACCCAAAGTATTCGAACCCGGTACGCTCTGATACCAAGTTGTAACGCCCTCAAAATAATACATAATACCCAACATTTTAGACATGCACTGACACAAAAGAAATCAACCATTTCTATTCATCAGAGTAATTCTTACAACTGTATTACATGTTAACAACAAAAGCAAATGCCCTAAGGGCTTACAGCTTTCCAAGTTAACACTTGGTTACAAAAAGAAGAGTACTAACTCAATACATATTAAGCCCTTGTCTTGAATTTACATGTAATACATCAAAATAAACAAAAAAAAGTCTTCAACTCTCATCATCATCCTAGTTATGCCCTTGGAGGTGGTATACTACCTGTACCTGAAAATAATGTCCCATAAAGGGTGAGCCAACGCCCAGTAGAGATATGCTAAACACAGTATGAGCAATGACTAAGCTATTAGCAATTGATAAATGTTCAATTTCCATAAACCAATTCATAACCCATTTCCATTTCATTCCACTTCCATTTCTTATCAATTACACAATTTACATCAACGGCTCAGAACCTGGCCAACCCCTTATATGAGACAATGACTCATATTAAACATTTCCCATTTTTACAATAGATAAATATACTAGTTATATCAACATCTCAACAGATAAGCATACAAGCTGTATCTACATTTCAACAGATATGCATATTAGCTATATCAACACTTCCAATGACAAGCATATAAGCTGTATCAACACTTCCAAAGATAAGCATATGAGCTATATCAACACATTATCTGACAAGCATATGAGCTGTATCAGTGGAGTCCATCCCCTATCTTCTCCCAAACGACATCCGGTTTAGATGTCCATCCCCTATCTTCCCCTAAACCGTGGAGTACATCCCCTATCTCCTCCCACAGACACAATGTATATACACATAGGTCATATACACAATCAATCAATACATAACGTTAATGTATTCTATCAACCGTCAAACTCTATGACATATCCAATTGATTAGTTTTAGTTTGCCTAATCATCATGCATTGTCTACAACAATCAAAACTACCCTCCACCGGTAGCCCAAACAATTATTTCTAAACAGATAATAAAAGCTTCAACAGATAAAATATCAATGTTTTCAAAAGTGAGCGATTTATAAATCCAACTCCACTATTCAACCATATAATGAGTCAATTTCATTATTCCCAACTCAATTCCATATAACTATCATTTTCTCAAATTAATCACACAAATTAATTTATACAACAAATTAGGGTTTTCTAACCCATTTCCTAATATTGACCCAACGGCCTATATATCAACAACCAACAACAACATTATTATTTTGAAACCCAAGATACATATTATGAGCCCAAAATCACAAAACCCTCTTTAACACATTTTGAAACCCTAAGTCCCAAAATCACCCAACTACAACACTTTATCAAAACTACCAAAAATCTATGTCAAAGACCATAGGAGTGAGTAGGAATCCCTACCTCAAAAGATGACACCCCAAAGAAGAAGATGGCAAAAATGAAGTTGCTCCAAACCACGAGTTTCTCGGATCAAAAGATAGCCCTCGACGATCAACAACCTTTTTGTAAAGACCTAAGGTGAGGAGACAACTCTTACTAGATCAATACCTAGAGAGAAGGCAAGGTTCTAGAGTGAGAAGTTCTCAAATGACTTTTTGGAAAAGTAAGAGAGAGAAAGAATGATAAAAAGTGATTTAAAACTGCCCAGTTGCCAACTGATATACTACATTCTCGCTCGAGTGGAGAACACAACGCTCGAGCACCAAAAACAAAAATCTGGACACGCTCGAGGGCAAGAAGGCCCGCTTGAGCACCAAGACACAAGAATAAAGCACTTCCGCTCGATCGCGAAACCAGTCCGCTCGAGCATAAATTTCCCCCTCCTAGAACTTATACCCAGAAAGTACTACCCGCTCGAGCGCCAACAAACCCGCTCGAGCGTAAAGAAACTCGTTCGAGCGTAAAGAAACCCGTTTGAGCGTAAAAATCACAACTGCAGAAGTTTTGCAGGAACACGAAATACTGGAGGTGTGCAATCCCCGCTCGAGCGCAATATGTCACGACCCGCTCCCGTACCCAAGGGTTAAGCATCGTGATGGCCAGTAACCGAGGTTATCTCCGGCCAAATCTTTAAACAAATTAATAAACGCAAGCGGAAGAAATATTTAAATAAGGGTACTAAAATTAATCATTGGAGCTTCTATTTTTATTACAAAATGTATTGACCAAAACGGCCGATATTTACATAAAAAAATACATCAATAAAAGGTGCATTGTGCCTACCACACACGCTAGTTCCGACATGTCACCTGAAAGTGGTAAAAAATTATAAGCTCATGGCAGAGTGAGAAATATTATACCAAGGCCATGTTTGTTTGGGTGGACATGAGTTTGGGATTGGACTAATAGTCCAATAAAATTATTAATCCGATGTTTGGTTAAACAATTGAAGTAGAGACTAATTATTTTAAACTTTGACTATTAGTTAAGATAGGATATATAATCCAACGGATTCGTAATCCTAGGACTATTAGTCATGGGAATGCTAATCCAGTCCGCCCAAACAAACATGGCCCAAGAGTATAAGGCATAAAATTCACCATGGATAATTAGTTGAGCAAAAAAGAGCTTGATACATATAATACGAAAATCACTATACAACCATAACCACGGTACATCACTAAGTGCTAAGCACTACACTGGTCAATGGATCCACGACAAACACTGGACCACAAAGTGGTTAATCACTAAGCCTATGGTTATTTAAGTCCCCCAAGGCATGGGACTCACTAAGCCAATGGTTATTTAAGTCCCCCAAGGCATGAGACTCCCGTGGTGATACTTATAAAAGAAATTTTTATATAAGGTCATAGCCAAATATTCTTTAAAAGTAAAACAAACACATCCATGGATTTCCTTTTAAGCAAATAGGGTTCATAAAATAATCCAAACTTTATAAAACATAACTTTTATAAATATATTAATAAAATATAATTTGTATAAAATAAATTTTGGTAAGTCAAAACATACATAAAATATATTTTGTCGACGCAAAATATAATATAACTCATCTTAACTTTAATACCTTACTCTTTCTTTCCACTATCAAAGACCCTTTTAGCTTCCACTATTCTTTTCCTTCTATTCCTCCCTTTCTTTCCTTTCCTTTCCTTTCTTTTCATCTTTCATTTCTGCAGATCACCTCTCTCTATTTATAGAGAGGTGAACGCACTATTCGGCCAACGCGTGTCCCTCATCTCAGATTCGATAATTAATTATATAGATTTGTTCTTACCCTTAATAGATATTTAAGATAATTATCTTTTGATCCAATATTTTAATATAATTATATAAATTAATTAATTCTTAATTAAATTATACATTATCACATACTAACAGAAAATTAATTATTTATTTTATTATTACGTCCATTATTATTATTATTATTTATATTTTGACCTCTAAACTTTTAATAATTATATTATTTTACAAAATCACGCATAATAATATATAATAAATTATATATTTTTTGAACTGAGATTAAATAATATTAGTATAAATTTTACAGAATAATTAAAAATCTGGGTTGTTACAATCTTCTCTCCTTTTAAAATTTCGTCCTCGAAATTTGTTATATGTACAAACTGTCCACTGCGCACTCTGATAAATATGTATTAGATGATTAATCTGATAGAAATAGTATCTCAAAAATTTTTTTTTACCAAAAACCACTCACTGTTTACTTGTCAAAAATTAGTTTGGGCCAAAATAAGAAATAATGGGTAACTTTAAAAAAACTTTTCACTCGTATTGTTCACGATAAAAATAAATAAATGAAAATAAAATGAGACCACAATGACATAATCATATGTGAGAGTTGAAAAAAATTTGAGATAAACTTTTCATTGATTGGAAATAATTTCAAAATTAGTATTTTTAAAATTGAAACCCACTTTTAAAAAGTCGAAATTTTTTTTTAATACTAAATTAGAATTTATGTATATTTAAGTATATTATAATTTTTTTTGTGGGTGTTTGACATCTTTTGTTTCTTTTTCATTGAAATAACTTTTGGAAAGTCTTAGATGCGGGGGTGCCGAATAGACACACACAACACTTTTATGTTATGTTTATGTGTAAATATCGGCCTTTTTGGTCAATACATTTTGTAATAAAAATAGAAGCTCCAATGATTATTTTAGTACCTTTATTTAAATATTTCTTCCGCTTGCGTTTATTAATTTGTTTAAAGATTTGGCCGGAGGTAACCTCGGTTACTGGCCATCACGATGCTTAACCCTTGGGTACGGGGAGTGGGTCGTGACAAATTAATAAACGCAAGCGGAAGAAATATTTAAATAAAGGTACTAAAATAATCATTGGAGCTTCTATTTTTATTACAAAATGTATTGACCAAAAAGACCGATATTTACATAAAAAAATACATCAATAAAAGGTGCTTTGTGCCTACCCCACACACTGGTTCCGACATGTCACCTGAAAGTGGTAAAAAATTATAAGCTCATGGCAGAGTGAGAAATATTATAAGGCATAAAATTCACCATGAATAATTAGTTGGGCAAAAAAGAGCTTGATACATATAATACGAAAATCATTTGACGTATACTTCAAATCATTTAACATGTAATACGAAAATCACTATACAACCATAACCACAGTACATCACTAAGTGCCAAGCACTACACTGGTCAATGGATCCACGACAAACACTGGACCACAAAGTGGTCAATCACTAAACCCATGGTTATTTAAGTCCCCCAAGGCATGGGACTCACTAAGCCAATGGTTATTTATGTCCCCCAAGGCATGTGACTCCCGTGGTGGTACTTATAAAACATATTTTCATATAAGGTCATAGCCAAATATTCTTTAAAAGTAAAACAAACACATCCACGGATTTCCTTTTAAGCAAATAGGGTTCATAAAATAATCCACGTAACCAAAAACTTTATAAAACATAACTTTTATAAATATATTAATAAAATATAATTTGTATAAAATAGATTTGGGTAAGTCAAAACATACATAAATACATTTTGGCGACTCAAAATATAATATAACTCACCTTAACTTTAATACCTTACTCTTACTTTCCACTATCAAAGACCCTTTTAGCTTCCAGTATTCTTTTCCTCCTATTCCTCTCTTTCTTTCCTTTTCTTTCTTTTCTTCTTCCACCTCTCTCTATTTATAGAGAGGTGAACGCACTATTCGGCCAACGCGTGTCCCTCCTCTCAGATTCGATAATTAATTATATATATTCATTCTTATCCTTAATAGATATTTAAGATAATTACTTTTTAATCCAATATTTTAATATAATTATATAAATTAATTAATTCTTAATTAAATTATACATTATCACATACTAACAGAAAATTAATTATTTATTTTATTATTACGTCCATTATTATTATTATTATTATTATTTATATTTTGACCTCTAAACTTTTAATAATTATATTATTTTACAAAATCACGCATAATAATATATAATAAATTATATATTTTCTGAACTGAGATTAAATAATATTAGTATAAATTCTACAGAATAATTAAAAATCTGGGTTGTTACACAATAAGACCCGCTCGAGCGGACCGCCTAAAAACTGGGCAACAAGGAAATGAAACCAAGGTCTAACCAACCTATAACAACCCTGCCCAAAACATCCTAAAACTCAATCAAGTGGAATTAAAGGACGACAACAAGATAGATGCAACTACCAACTTCACGGAATCGAGTCCGGAATACAACAGAACAATAAAGGGACAACCGGGATCGCTATAGAATCAAATGCCAAAAATGGACAGCTTTGCCAGATTTACAGAGTCACCATCTGAATATTTTGTTTTGAAAAATTTAAGAAACCCATGACTCGTGCCGGAGGCCACTTATCCGTCATCACCAAGATTGTCTCGGTTCAGGAACTTAGGTACGAGAGGGGAAGGTCATGAATGCGTTTGAGCACCCCCCGCTCGGTCGATCGAAGATCGGCCTTTACTAATCATGATACAATTCTTATTTACATTATATGCTCTTTTTCTGATTATTAGGCTAACTTTACTATGTGATGTATACAAGTATAGACTAATTTTGCAAATATTGAAATACTTGATTCATGTTTGTTTTGAAAAACAAAAGTGCTTTAAATATGTACCACTTAAAAAAGTGATCGCATATGAACATTATTCAAATTATTCCAATTTAAGCAAATAGTCTTCATCCACAGGCATTCAAGCAATTTATCAATTAAGTATTTAGTCTCATGGCAAGCATTCTAGACATAGCAACAATCACACTTATGCAACGTGCTAAAGCATAAAAACTTACCTCGTACTCCAAGCCAAAAGAGAAACTAGTTAGAAAAATGCATGATCCTAACTATGCAATATGGCTAATGCGACACATACGATATGCAATTAAATAGGCTCGGCTACTAATATGGCATATGAATCAATTTGATAGTATGCAGTTTAACATGTATTCGAAGAAGTTTGCAAACAAGCCATTTAAAATGATAAACCGAGCCCCGGTGCATGCAAAACAAGTGGATGCAAACATGAATAATGTTAAATAAAACATGATGTCCCTAATCTAACCATCATAAGCGATTAAATAAAAGGGAGAAATACGTGAGGTTGGAAGACATACACATTATTACAAAATTGCACCTGTACACAGGATGGTTCAAATGTCTGAGTGTCCAAATTAACTATTTATTACAAATCTAAATGAAAAAACAATTAAAAAGGCTGTCTAATTTATTATAACAACAATACATATGCAATGCTCGTGTAATGCTCCTCAGAAGCCACTCTGTCTGCCTTGCCTTGTTGGGAACTGTTTTGTTTCATCCTCAGTCACTATTGCAGTCACTACTGGTAACCAAAAGTGTACGGTTTGCCATATATTGGGGTCTGGCTAACTGTAGACCGCCCGAACTCTGCTCCGTGCGCGAGGGTGCGAATTGTAGTTCATAACTACTATAGTTCGGACTCCTGTCACGGTTCTGAATCTAATCTCATAAAGTGCAATGTAAGACTGATAAATCACCAAAGAGTCCAAATCCGGCAAATCGTTTTGGAAAATCGATTTTAATCAAAAAGCACCAAACATGGACTCTTTTTCCAGATTTTAGAGTCGCCACCTAAATGTTTTGTTTTTGGAAAATTTAGGAAACCCTGACTCGTGCTTAAGGCCACGTGTCCGTCATCACCAAAGTTGCCTCGGCTTGGGAACTTAGGTACGAGAAGGGAAGGTCCTGAAATGAGCACCCCCGCTCGCCTGATCAAAGATCGGCTTCTACTAACATGATATGTTGTTTTTGAAAACACATGTGTTCTTTTTTCGATTTATTAGCTAACCTTACTATGTGATGCGCACAGCATACAAGTATAGACTCAATCACGCGGATTGGAACAAAACATCTCATGTTTGTTTTTGAAAATGGTTTGAAGTTGCTACTCGCAAGTAGGCTAAAACGCGGATTTGCCACCAAATAAGGTGGGCTTAAAACAACATGATTTTGCCACTCCAAGTGAGCTTAAAACGCACATTTGACGAATTGACTCAATTCGAGCAATGAAGCCTTCATCCATAGGCATTCATGCAGTTAATCAATTAAGCAATTAGCCTCATGGAAAGCATGCTATCATGGCAGTCACTCACATACATGCAAGGATGCTAAAGCATAAACACCTGCAGTGTACTCCAAGTCAAAACAGAAGCTAGTTAGTAATCATGTATGATCCTAGCTATGCCAACAATGACTAATGAAACACATGCAAAAATGCAACTAAAATAGGCTCGGCTATCTAAGATGGCATATGAATGCAACACTTGATAACATACTTTGAAACACGTATTCAAGAAAGTATATTGAAATACAATGCAATTTGAATGACGCGCCGAGCCCGGTGCATGCAAGACAAATGAATGATGCATGCATGCAAGCACGCAAGCATAAGGATGCTAATTGAAACATGCCCTAAATTAACCATCGAAAGCTGATAAGTAAAAGGGAGAAAGAAATGGGGTTGGAAGACATGCATCACACACACGCATACTTATTACAACATTGTGCCCTCTCGACGGAGGGTCCGAATGAATAATACAAGCTAGCTACGCTAAGCTAAGCTACTTAACTAATCTAATAATCTAATTAGACTAATTATTACACAACACAAATTGAATAACTAGCTACAACTAATTATTACAATACTTTAATTAATTAACAAATTAACTAATCATGGCAACTAACTACGCATGTGAGGTATGTAAACTAGGCTGCCACAGCTCTGCCTTGAACAATGAAGGATGCATGCTCTCGTTTGCCTTGCTCGGAAATCCATTGCTATGCCCAGAATTGCCTCTGTTTGCATTTGATTTGATCTCTGAAAAGTGCACTGACTTCCAAATTGCTTCTGCTCCAACATGAGGACCTCCTGGTGGTCTACTGACCAGAAAAGGTGGCTGTAGACCACCTGTAGGCCAGAAAAACTGGTTGTAGACTAGAAAAAGTGGTCGGTCGACCACCTTTACTGGTCTGCCGACCAGAAAATTTGCCAAACTCCAGTTTTGCTGCAACAGAGAATAAGAAGGGGCATAATAGTGTATTTGCAAGATATGTGTGCACAACAACCCTCCCTATCATTTTTCCAGCTCAAAGGAATACGGTACTCGACTCTCGGGCCACCAACTGAGCATCGCAATGCATGATGGTTGAGAAGCCAAGTTTGCACAAGTCAATGTCAATAAATGCACACAAATAACACATAAGGGCCTCCACCTCTATCATGCTTGATCAAGAGGGTCGGCGACCGAGAAATGTGACACGTTTCATCACTTCAAGTATGAAACATCCCACATTTCTCGTGTTTGGATTAACGTCCGATCCAAACACAATGCAATGCAACACACATGCAAACAACATGCTTATCCATCAATGCTAATGTGGCATGCACAAGGTTCTATCATGTGAACAATGCATGCAAGACATGTTCAGAGGCTAAGAACATCAAAGTTAGTAAAGACCATCTCACAAGAGGCATGCACTACAATGCTCAAATAATCAAACCACATATGGACAGACCTAAGATGCTTCAAAACAGTGACCAACACACCAAAACTTAGGCACAAAAAGGCAAAGAACAGATGCTCATTTATTTGCTCTCAAGCAAGGCACAAAGCTTAATTTTCAAACACATTGAAGGAGCGACATTTATGAGAGCATGGCATAGGTACAAGCACTGAAATCATATGCCAATGGATGACATAACATGCAAACAACACAAGTATGGCATGCTAGGGACCTTGAATCATTAGGCTAGTCAAAGCTATTGCACTACAACCATGCATAACAAATCCCATATGACCCAAACTACTCAAAATAGAGTTGAGGCATGCTAAATCAAGGCCGAAAGAATGCTGAAACATAGGCTCAAAAGGGAAGGAAAGCATGCTCATTCATTGGCTCACAAACAAGGCATAATGCATAACCCTCAAGAGCAATGAAAGAGTGATAAACATGGGAGTATAGCAAAGACATAAGCTCTGAAATTACATTCCAAATGATGCCAAATCATGCACAAGTCACAAATGAGGCATGCTAGATGCTCAAAGCTTAAGTCTAGCAAAGGTACTTGCACCACAGCCATATCAAGCAAGCCCCAAAGGGCCAAGATGACTCAAAACAGTCTCAAGACAGGTCAAAACAATACCAAAACATGCATGGAGTAAAGCTAACACATGTTAGAATGGGAGGCATAAAGCATGACGCATGCAAGGCCAATGAGTATGATAATACTACAAGTGTAAGAAGCAAATGAGGGATGCTCTAACCAACCAAAAACAGAGTTGTAACATGGTAAAATAACACCAAAAACATGCTGAGATGGTAGCCCAAAAGGCTTAGGCAAGCATGCATACATATTGGCTCATGATTAACGCATAAAGCACAACCCTCCTAAGCATTGAAAGAGTGATACACACGAGGGTATGACAGTGAAACATACTCTGAAATCATATATCAAATGATGCTAAATCATGCAAATAGCCTAAGCAATGCATGCTAGTGGACTCAAAACACCAAGCTAGTGGAGGGGCTTTACACTATGGCTATACAAAGCAAAGCATACATGATCAAGACCACCCAAATCAGACCTAGAGCATGTGAAATCATGGCAAAAGCATGCTGAAATAGAGACAAAACAAGCTAGCACCATAGACCAAAGTAGCAAACATGCTAGGCTAGTGAGTGGAATTGCACTACAAGTGCAAGGAGCATGCAAGAGGTAACCAAACCAACCCCAAACAAAGCTATATCATGGCAAAACAAGGCCTGGAACATGCTAAGATAGGGGCCCAAGAAGGTAGAAAAACATGCTAACTTGGTAAGCCAATAACACATGCAAACAAGGTACAAAAGAGGGGGACCACCCCCACCTATTTTTGGTCCTAAAACACACTTTCCACCATTGAAATTCCTCTGAAATTCAGTGGTGAAAAAACCAAACAAAGGTGACCTCAAAGGCCTAAAAGGATAGCTCAAAACAAGGCACAAAAGGGGGTAGACCACCCCCAACACCAAAGAGGCCTCAAACAAACACTTCAAACACTTAAAAACAAGAGTTTTTTTAGTTGAAAGTTAAGCCAAAAAAAGCATGCAAAGGTGGCCTAAACTAATACAAAAACAAGCCTAAAAGGGGGGTATATGCTTACCCTTGAAGAACCACAGCAAGAACAACCACTTCTGAGGCAAAACCAAAGCTTTTGAGCTTCAAACAAACCTCCAAGTACCTCAGCTCAAAAGTGAAGGTGTTTCACTTGGTGTTTAGTGCAAAAGTGTGAACAAAACTCACTTTAATGCATAAAAGAGCACAAATGTAGAGAGAGAGGGAGAAATCAAGATAGAGATAGATACATATAGCCCTAATACAAATTTCTGAACCTTCAACAAGAGGGAGGAGGCTCCCTTATATAGAATTTCATGCCTCAAGCTTGTTAGACAAGCTAGAGGCTTGAAGCAATCCCTCCATATACGTGTATAGAGGATGAATTCTGTGCCCAAACACTGGCACAGCTGGAAGTAAAATATCTGCAGAAAAGGCAGAAAAGCTGCCGACCAGTTGAAGTGGTTGACCGACCACTCCTCCTAGTCGACCGACCACAAAAAGTGGTCTACAAGGAATAAAACTAGTCTGCAAGGGATGAAGAGGGTTTGCAAAGAGAGTAGAAGGTGGTGGCAGGCTGCCGACCACCTTAGGTGGTCCACAGACCACCCACCCTAGCTGGCTGACCACCAAAAGTGGTTGGCAGGGAAGAAAAGTGGTCTACAGGGGAGAAAACTGGTCTACACCCCTATTCCACCCTCCAGGCAAAGGGTAACAAGGTTTGGTTCAAAAACAAACCAAAAAGGAAGCAAGACAAGAGTCCGCAAGGTGAGGCACTCAGCCGGAAGCCCCGAAAACTAGTCTACGGGTACAAAAGGTGGCCTACAAGAGGGAAAGGTAGTCTACAGCTACAAAAAGTGGCCTACAGGTCTCTGTTTCCCTCTAGGCAAAGGCAACAAGGCATGGTCCAAAAACCAGGCCAAGAGAAGAAAGTTAAGAGGTCCCGAGACAAGGCGCTCAGCCGAAGGCTCCAGAAACTCAAAACGAGCACAAACATGCGCAATCACTGAGTGCACAGACGATGACGTCTGAGTCTTAAAGTCGGTCAAAGATGGGATGTCTACACTAACTCGCAATCGATTTGAGCTCAAATAAATCCGACAATGTTTATTCATGCTTGAGGTGAAAACAGTGCAGATAGGGTGTTCCGAATTATGTTTGTCCCTTTTACACTTTTCTCTCATTGGAAAGCCTCGAAAGAAGGGTGGAATTGTTTCTAAAATCATTAATGAGCAAGTTGATTGCTTGATGATTTCAAGTACAATTTGGACAAAAATTAATAAATGAATGGAACCACCCCTCCTTCCTATCATAGATTGATGTCAAAGAGGGAGGTGGAGACGCTTCAAAGTTTATCTAAAACATCATCATGAATTGATGTTTAGGCAAGCCTTGACACAATAGACTCGGCATAACGTCCGGCCGAATCCAAGCAATATACTTTATTTTCTTTATATGGGTTGATTCATTTTAGCAATTTTTGTTAGTCCTTTCCCTTCTTTAATTCATTAAGTCCAAGGTGACAATTATGTCCACTAAATGAGAAGTGCGCCAAATAGGAAGTAATTCTTAATATGAAAGAGAGATTATACCGTTGGCGATGAACCTCAGTAGAGATTAAGCCATTAAGCATAGATCTCTAGCTCATAGTTTGAATAACTATCAACGATGTGAAATCACTCTCAATTTAAAGAAATGGATGATATGTGACGCTTCAAGATTCATCTAAAACATCATGAATTGGTGTGTAGACAAGCCTTGACACAATAAACTTGGCGTCACGTCTGGCCAAGCCCAAGCAATATGATTCATTTTCTTATGTATGTTGATTGCTTTTAAATCAATTTTCTTAGTCATTTCCATTTTTTAGTCCATTTGTCCAATGTGATAATTAAGTCCACTAAAAGAAGAAAAGTGTCAAACGGGAAGTTGTTCTTGGCATGAAAGAGATGTAATGCCCTGATAATGAACCTCCGAAGAGATTAAACCATTTAGCACGGAAGGTCTCTTTCTCATGCTAAAAACAACATATATGGGACTTCAATTCACCATTTTCAATTAGATTACAACAATATACAATATAACAATAAATATTATATTATTTTAATAATATTACATAAATAATAAATATAATAAAATAAATAAATAAGTAAAACCTATCGGCGGTAAAATTTGATAAGGAATACATGTATATATTTTTTATATAAATTGGTATAAATTATATATTATTATAATATATATATATATATATAATATAATATAATATATAAAATATCTAAAATATATAATTGATACCAAAATACTAGACATATAATATAATAATATAATTTTTTTTTTATTATTTTCTTTTATATATATAAAATATATAATTTATACCAATTTATATAAAAACACCAAAAATATGAACAAACACATAAAATTATGCAAAATTACAAAAATACTAAACTAATGAAATATTTAGTATTTTAAAACAATTTGGCCATAATGGTGAAGGTTGGGATTAAAGTTCAAATTCAATCTCTCTTACTGAGGATTCTATGAGAAACACATTCTACTTGTCATCATCGAGTAATCAAAAGAAAGCGCTCAAGTTTTAAAACCGGTCAAAATGGGGTGTCTACAGTTGCCCCTCTTTGACAGAGCTCAAAGTCATTTTATGATGCGAGTGAATGTCAAAGCTTGAAGACAACCCATTTGATGAGGTCGTAAGACTTGGGCAAACAAACAAATGTGTAAACAATTGGTTGAACCCGAGGGTTGCCTATGTATCCTTTTGAGGACTCAAACCTGCGTAGTTCAGAGGCAAAATGCAAATATGCACTATGCAACTTTGAAAGACGGACTGACACACTTTGCGAAGCCGGCTATTTTGAAAATGATCATACAAGATGATGCAATAAGCAATAATGAATACAATATGTAAGATAGCAAATTAACAACACATGAATGGCAGCTTCAAGCTTAAAGCAAAAAGATCTAGAACAACACTCTACCTACACCAACACATAGGACGAGGAAAGAAAATCTCGCTCAGGGCTGCATTTCACGTACCCTGAGAAACAATAGAGAGGTGTGCGATAGATGCACAAAGTGAATAAGTGCGATAGATGCACAAAGTGATCGAGTGCGATAGACGCACGAAGGGGTCGAGTGCGATAGATGCACAAAGTAAAGGAGTGTGATAGATGCACAAAAGGATCGAGTGCGATAGATGCACGAGGTGATCGAGTGCGATAGATGCACAAGTAAAAGAGTGCGATAGATGCACAAAGGGATTGAGTGCGATAGATGCACAAAGTAAAGGAGTGCGATAGATGCACGAGGTGATTGAGTGTGATAGATGCACAAGGTGATTGAGTGCGATAGATGCACAAAGCAAAGGTGTGCAATAGATGCACAAAGTGAATCGAGTACGATAGATGCATGAGGTGATCGAGTGCGATAGATGCACGAGGTGATCGAGTGCGATAGATGCACAAAGTAAAGGCGTGCGATAGATGTACAAAGTGAATAGAGTGCGATAAATGCACAAAGTAATCGAGTGCGATTGATGCACAAAGTAATCGAGTACGATTGATGCACAAAGTGATCTTAACTACAAAGCAGTGCAAGTTCTCCTACCAAGACACGAATGACTATCCGGAACTCCTCTGAATGAACCGTACATACAATATCGTTCACCAGATAACTCCTCTGTATAAAATGTACATACAATATCGTTTGGTTACAACATAACCAACAGACACACCTAACCGTATCTCATACAGAAATTGGGAGATTTAACTAGGTAAATATCAAATCCTAACACGTTTCACGTGAAGAGAACAAAGGTGAATTTGAAGTCCAAACGCGTTTCACATGAGTGGAAGAAGGTATAATAGAATGATTTTTTTTTTCTTGTTTTCAAAAAAATGTCAAAAAGAATTTTTTTTATAAATACCAAATACCGTATACAAAATACACACAGATATATACATACAGTATACATATACATATTCGGGGAATATTCTGTTTGCTTGAATATTCTGTCTGTGGCCGTTAACGAAAAGATGTCGTTACTGAGAAGGCATATTCCGTTTGCTGACGTCAGCGTGCGTATGCAAAACACGCAAAAACAAAAGGAAAAACACAAATGCATGGATACGGGGGTTCGAACCTCTGACTCAGGCTTCTCCGAGTCCTCAACCACTAAACCAAACCACTTTTGTGACAAAATATTCAAATAAATATATATATATAGGTATACGAGACATATATACATAAAACCAAAACAAAACAAAAGAAACACTCGTAGCTATGAGGGCTCAAACCTCTGACCTCAAGCTCAGCCCCTCAATCCTTAACCACTGAGCCGAACCACTGAGCCCAAGCCACTCTTGTGACCAAATATCTTGTGACCAAATATTCAAACAAATATATATAATACATAGATGTACAATACATATACACATATATATACATATACAACTCTCCCGCCTCTCTCTTTGTTTTTGTCTCACTCTCTCTTCCTTCATCTTCTTCGAGCATCGTGGTTGGCCCGCGATTTCAACAATCGCGGCGCCTGACCGACATGCTTTCCAATCTTGTCCCAATTGTCCATGATCGTCTCGGCCTTTCTCTCTCTTTGTCTTCTTCTTTGCTCTCTTTTTAAGTTGAGGTTTGCGAGAGAGAGAGACAGAGCAAAAGCCTGCAAACTTTCTCTGCCACCACTTCGTAACCTCTTTCTTTTGCATTACTCTCCTCTGCCATGGCTTCTTCACACTGTTCTCTCACTCTTTTTCTAGACCTGAATGAGTCCACGATAGAGATGACTGATTCTGACTCCCCTGAACCTCAACTGCGGGCTCCTCCTCTCTATCTTGTTTTCAACTTTCCAGCGATGTTAGTTGAACAAATAATGGCGGCACAGTCTAACATCGAAACAAACTCGTATACGCTGAGGTCATGTGTGGAGATTGTGACTACGGTCTCCAACTTGTCCCGTCGACTGCAAAATAGGACGTGTGAGGTACATCAGTTAAATGCACAACTATCCCTCCTCCAACGTATGTACAAAGATGCTCGAGTAGAAATTAGTGTGCTGAAAAGGCAGAACAAAGAACTGAAACGACAAGACACCTCCGTGGCTCGATTCGGAGTTTCATCGCACAACCAATCTGATGGCCGGCGAGGAATAATCTCCTTCGGAAGCTCTGCCAAGGCTGAGGCAGAGTCTTCAAGAGTTTCGAAGGAGTAAAGATGAAGCGAGGCAGCTGATGGTAAAGTCAGGTAGCGAAGCTGTATGCAAATGAAGCCGGTTGTAATCTTCATCGCTGAGTTGCTGCTGAAAAATTTAGAAGAAAGAAGAAAAAGATTGCTCTCTTTTTTCTTTTTCTTTTTTGTATATATGTTTGTAGAAATTTGATCAGGGTTAATCTCTATTAATAAAACGAGTTTTTTTTTTCTTTTTCTTTCTCTTTTTGCAAATTCGAATGGCAATCAGTTCCAAACTAAAAATTAAGCCTTTCACTAATTATAACACAAATCAAAACTCAATGAAATGACAAAACTTGATAAAATAGATACAAAATGGACGCAAGACAGAGCAATACCAGTCAATCACCTGGTCAGTCGCTCATTGGAAACGCATTCCGATGATAAAAACTCGATAGTACGGGTATAGGACAGAATACCAGCACACAATCAACTCACGAATTATCGAAACAAAACAAAAAAAAACAAAGTTCCTCCTTTTTTTTTTTTAGTTTTATTATTTTTTTCCTTTGTAGTTTAAACATTAGCTTCAGATAGACTCGCTATATTAGAAGACTTTTCTTTTATTGCTTTGTAAAACAATGATCGGGATTGGACCCACCAGTTTGGATGATTTCCTCGCATAATGTGTGATGAAATGGTAGCATTGTACAGGACTTACAATTGTGAATACCTGTTCTTGCATTCATTCTTGAATCGAATAACGACCCACAACCGGACAAATATGTAAAATGTAACTCGATAACAAGAAAACGAAATGAAAACAACTCGAAAATACTAAAAGACACTTGGTACAAACAGTACTCAAAACATAGCCTCGACATGCCAAGACAAAGGGCCAGCTTTTGCTGCATCTGCACTGGTCTGGGCCACCACCTAGACCCAGCCGGGCTTCAAAAACAGGTCGATCAGTGCTGTCTAGCTGTCATGTACTACTCCTTCTATGCCATTAGTTTATTGTTTCGACCTTTCTTTTTAAGTTTTTTTGTTGATTGTAATAAAGAAACTTTGATTTGTATAAGAGATTTGGAGAATTTTAAGTTTGAAATCAATGAAATTAAAGTTGTGAGAGCTGAAAATTTTCCTTTTGATCAAAAAATGGTCTAAGTTGTAAAAGGTAAAATTTAAACAAAATCAACTTTTATCAAAACTTCTCAAAAACCATTTTAAAAAAGGATCACCACTTGACACGCATGGAATCAATCCTCAAGATGTATAATGCTGGATCAAAAGATCATAACTACCCCTTGATTGAATACCACTACTCTGCACTGTACCCAGCTTTTCTCTTAAAGTAAAGATTACAACCGAACCTTCAGGTAAATAACAGATAAAGATGACTTGTCAACAAAATGGACAGGACAGTTGAGCTGGAATTGATTACAACCGAACTTCAGGATGAAGTTGCGTACGTATCCCAAAGATGGGAATCGGGCCTTACGTAGTTCGGTTCAGGTTCACTCAAGTATTAACTCTCTCCTTTTGCGCTCTAACTTTTGCCAAGGTCGCCCTTTAGGGTTTTCAACCTTGCGAGCTCAATTTTTCTTCATTTCTAATTTTTTATGCCTAGGTTGCTTTTCCGGGTTTTCAGCCTAGCGAGCCTCTCAGGGATAGTATTTTTTCAACTTGTCCATGTTGATCGGTTAGGAAAATTCCAGACCATCTAAGTCCATGAGAATGACTGCTCCTCCTGACCAGATAGACTTGATGATGTAAGGACTAGTCCAATTGGGTCTGAACTTGCCCCTAGGGTCATGGATGGGAGCTTGGTTGTCTTTGAGTACCAGATCTCCTTCTTTGAGATTCCTAGACTTAATCTTCTTGCTAAAAGCCTTAGCAATTTTGCGTTGGTAGCCCTGTACATGATACAATGCCTTCAGCCTTCTTTCATCAAACAGCATTAACTCCTCAAATCTACTCTGTTGCCAGTCGACCTTTGCTATTTGACACTCAACCATAACCCGCAGTGACAGTACTTCAATTTCAATTGGCATAACAGCTTTAATGCCATAAACAAGAGAATAATGAGTTGCCCCTGTAGACGTTCGGATTGAAGTTCCATAGCCCCAAAGTGCGAATGGCAATTTATCTAGCTAGTCCCTGTAGGTCTCAACCATCTTCTGCAAAATATGTTTGATGTTCTTATTGGCGGCCTCAACAGCTCCATTAGTTTGCGGCCTGTAAGTTGATGACATGTGAAAAGCCACATTATACATTTCAAGTAGATCTATCACATTTTTCTTGAAGTGTGAGACGTTATCCGATATGATCTCATTCAGAACCCCGTACCAGCAAATGATATTGTTTCTGATGAACTTAGCCACATGCGATGCTTTCAATATTGCATGGGACTAGGCTTCCACCCACTTTGTAAAGCAGTCGATCGCTACCAGAATGTATTCATGCCCGTTCAACCCTTTCGGTGTGACTGCGCCGATGACATCGATTCCCTAGACTGAGAAAGGCCATGGCGAAGTCATGTTATATAGTTTTGACGGCGGGATATTCATGCGATTAGCATGAATTTGGCATTTGTGGCATCGCCGAACAAAACCAATGCAATCCTCCTCCATGGTGGGCCAGTAGTAACCTTGCCTGAGAATCATCTGGGCTAACATTACTCCGTTCATGTGCGCTCCGCACTCTCTCCCATAGATGGCCTCCATTAGGTGCTTCGATTCCTCTTTCTCGACACACAACTTGTGCATTTCCAGATGACCTCTTTTATACAATTTACCTCCGTAAATGATAGATTGGACGGCCATTCGCCGTATTTCCTGTTTGTCTTTGACATTTTCCCCCGATGAATACGCCTCATTTTTCAAGAAGTTCCAAATATCGAAGTACCAAGGAATTTTGTCTTGTGCTTCATCTATTATGGCGATAGTTTCATAGGCCAGCATGTATTTCTGCTCAATAAGGATCAGACGCATTCGGACTCTAAGCGGGATGTCTACCATGGAAGATAGAGTTGCTAAAGCATCAGCGAACTTGTTGTTCTCTCTCAGTAAATGCATGAAAGTCAGATTTTCAAACCTAGGAATTAGAACGTCTAGGGTCTGGTGATAGACCTTCATCTTTTCTTCCTTGACTTTCCAGTCTCCATTTGCTTGAGAAACAACTAAGTTCAAGTCCCCAATAACATCCAACCTTTTTGTTCCTAGTTCTAGGGCAGCTTCTAAACCAGCAATACACGCTTCATATTCTGCTTCGTTGTTGGACACTTTGAATCGGAGTTTGAAAGCTAGAGGTATGTGGGAGTCGTCAGGTGCTATCAGCAACACACCGATCCCATAGCCGTACTGATTTGATGCTCCGTCAAAGTACATTGTCCAAGTCTCCTCCTCAACTTACAGAATGGCTTTATTTGGGAAGAGGTATTCTACCGCTTCGTTCCCTTCTACCGAGTGATCTTCCAGGAACTCCGCTACCGCACTTCCTTTGACCGACTTGCGAGTAACATACTTCAGATCAAATTCAGAGAGAAAAAGCAACCAACGAGCTAGCCTACCCGTAAGCGCTGGTTTCTCAAAGAGATATTTGATAGGATCTAATCTCGAAACCAGAATTACGGAGTGAGCTAACAAGTAGTGTCTCAATTTCCTGGTAGCCCATACCAAGGCTAGGTAAGCTTTCTCTTGCGGGGTGTAGCGGGTTTCGTAATTCAACATTTTCTTACTTAAGTAATAGATGGCTTTCTCTACCCTATCCTCAGATTCCTGAGCAAGCATGCATCTCATTGCGGTGTCTGTTACTGACAAATACAAAAGCAAAGGCTTCCCCTGCTCTGGCGGCGACAACACAGACGGATTCTGGAGGTACTGCTTGACTTACTCAAAAATGAATTGACATCGATCATCCTATTGGAATTTCTTCCTTTTCTTCAGGAGACCAAATAGTGGTTTACAAGTCAAGGTTAATTTGGAGATAAACCGTCTTATGAATTGCACTTTACCCAGAAAGCCTCGCATCTCCTTTTTAGTTCTTGGTGGTGGCATTTCTATGATGGCCTTGATTTTGGAAGGATCTACATCGATGCCTCTCTGTGTGATCAAAAAGCCCAACATCTTCCCTGCTGTTACACAGAAGGTGCACTTCTATGGGTTTAACCTCAATCTGTATTCCCTGATTCGTTGAAAGAATTTTTCCAGAGCAGTGTAGTGGCCCTCTCGGTCTTTGGACTTGACTATTATGTCGTCCACGTACACTTTGACCTCTTTGTGGATCATATCATGCAGAATGGTGGTTGCAGCCCTCTGATAAGTAGCCCCAACATTTTTCAAGCCAAATGGCATGACTCGGTAGCAATACGTTCCCTACGGCGTAGTAAATGCAATTTTCTCTCTGTCTTTGGGAGCCATCAGAATCTGATTATACACGGAAAACCCATCCATGAAGGAAAGCAATGTATGGCCTGCGGTGAAGTCTACCAACTCATTAATATGTAGTAGAGGAAAGTCATCATTCGGACTGGCTTTGTTTAAGTCTCAGAAGTCTACATAAACCCGAATTGTGCCATCCTTCTTCGGCACTGGGACAATGTTAGCCAACCAAGTTGGATACTCGGATACTAACAAAAAACCTATCCTCGATCTGTTTAGTGACCTTTTCTCTGATCTTTAATGCCCAATTCGGGCGAATTCTACGCAACTTTTGCTTGACTAGTCGAACATTAGTGTCAAGAGGGATCTAGTGCTGTACGATCTCAGGATCAATTCCAAGCATGTCTTTGTAAGACCACGCGAAAACATCTTTGAAAAGCGACTAAGTGTTCGCGTTCCTCCAAAGACAACGTGGACCCGATCTGGACCATGTGTGGATCATTCTCAGTAGCCACATTAATGGCAGTGATTTTATCAATACAAGGTTTAATATACCTCTCCTCCTCTTGATTAATTAAGTTTTTCAAAGCTAGAGGAATTTCTTCCTCTTCGTTTTCATTAAAAGTTTGAAAATCATGGTCAATGTAATAAATAAGCGGTACGGAGAAGTACTCAGAATCTGCAAAGTTCTCATTCGACAGGTCCACCAAAGCAAAAGAAAAGAAAGACCTAGACAGGACCTTGGCATCCGGGTTACCACCCCGGAGAATGCCAGACTCAGACCCCTCAGATTGACTTGAATCTGATCCCGACCCTACAGACTCTGTGGAATCAGATTCTGGCTCATCCTCCGATTCAAAACTGGAAAGGTAGCTTTTCTCCAACTGCTAAGTAAGAGATGGTGCCCCTGATGCTTCCAAAATGCCACTGGTTGGGTTCATACCCGGTTTTTCCCCAATCATGGAAATGGTAAGGTTATCTCCCAAGCTCTTTGAGTCGACCGGAGGATCTGAAAGGAGAGATGCCAGTGCTGCCCCTACTTCAAGCTCGCTGTTGTTGGAGTCACTTTCTATGCCCTGCTCAGCTTTAGCACTCAGTTCAATCTTTTCCTTGGCATCACTCTCTTGCAACTGTAGGTCGAAGAAGATTTCGAAGCCGGGGACATGTTGCTTTGCAGAATTCATCTAGGGCTCAGGAAAATCGCAAAAGGGGAAATCCTCTCCTTTTTGAACAAAGTGACCATTTAGTGTTCCGCGGATCGACCTGTGAATCAGCTCATAGCGTTTCCCAGCCTGCTTGGTTCTAGCTCTGCTTGTCATCTCTTCTTTTTTCCTGACCTAATCCTCTTTAGTGAGCACATGGCCAAGACCAAAGGCATGCAGATTATGTTTCACATCGACCAATGCTGTGAAGCCCTTTCGGCCACTTCTTCTAAGTCCCATTCCTGGCATATGTTGTAGTTTGTTCATGAGATAAACAGACTGGGCGTTGACATACATACCCTCATCTGCTGCCAAGATGGTTTGCACTACCCGGGCCTCAGCCAGACTAAACCCTGAGAGGAATACATCTTCCTCGCGATGGTCAATTTCCAACATTGGTGTGGTTACTTCTAATGGTAGATGGATGGATGAGTTCCCGAAAACATTTGCTAACCTCTTCCCGTGAGGGTATTTCAGCATTTGGTGGACGGTAGAAGAGACTACTTCCATAAGGTGCAGCCAGGGTCTTCCTAGTAGTAAGTTGAAGGTTGCCGGGACGTTTAGGACATGAAACTTGACGTCCTGTTGAGCTGGGCCAACCTGAACTCGGATTTGTACCGTGCTAATTACTTATTTGCTCGTGTTATCATATGCCCGAATCACTTGGGCTATAGGTACAAAATCTGCTAGTTTCAAGCCAATGGCATAAGCTGTGCGAGACGGACAGACATTGATAGCTGAACCAGTGTCTATCAACACCATCAGTACCCATTTTTCTCTACACTCAACAGATATGTATAGGGGTTTATTATGTGTTGAGCCTTCCGGCGGCAATTCTCTATCAAAAAGGTCAGGGTTAGGCTAGCACCACCTGGGAAGACCAATCGCACAAACTGTTCAGGGGTGGTGTCAATGGACAATTTAGCTTTGTCCATTGCTGACAATACAGCCTGTCGATGTACTCGGGAGGCCATGAGAAGACCCCAGATAGAAATATCGGCTTGAATCTTCTTCAACTGCTTCAGCACAGCCTCTTCTTCCGATTGCTTCTTTTTCTTCTTCTCAATCTCTTTATCCTTCTTAGATGCCTCAGCCTGATCTAAGTGCGACGGTTTGAAATACCGCCCGCTCCTTGTCATGTGGTCGATCTCTTCTACGTACCAGGTATTGTCGGGAAGGTCCTCACCCCAATCTTCATCAGTGTGAGCCAATTGTAAGTCGTCATCATCCCACCAGACACCTTCGGCAACCAACAAATAGTTGTCCGATTCCGTTCGGATTACTTTTTCATTACTAACATCCTCCATGGGGTATTGAGCCATTAAGGCTTTTTGATTGTCTTTCACCATTTCTCATTCAAACACAACTTCGTGTTCTGTGTCTGCAGTATGCACAGTGCCTAGTCCCTGAGCTGAATTTTCCTTACCGGCACTTTTCAGCGATATCCCCTTTTCATTGGCCATTCCAGCTACTGCTACAATTCTTGCTCCCTTTTTTCTAATTTTGTTTCAGTTTCTTCCTCCCTGTCGGGTTCATTACTCAACCACCCAAAGTTGCATGTCGACCTATTGGAATCGAACCAGTCAATCTGTACATCTCATTGTTCTTGTTCGTCGAAGAACTGCAAGTTGTCTAAGTCCTCCTCAAACTCCGTCAGATCATCCAAACCTTGGCTGGGGCCATCCTCCTTAACCACATTAACCTCTGCTATAATTGGCAATACCACTTCCGGCTTGGCTTGATCAACCGGCACAATGTAGTGACACGGATCATACCCCTCTTTAAACAAGTTCTTAGAGTACTCAGGCAACGAATTCGTACTCTCCTTTAAGGTCGGCCTCCCTTCTACTGCACCTGTCACTACCACAGGTTTAGGTGGAAGTGTGGATGTCTTTATCATGCACAAGTCCGTGCTTTTAGGAATGAACACCGTCGGTCTGGGTAGGTGGGAAGGGGTAACATATACGCTGGGGTCATAAGGAAGGGCCAGTGTATGGATTAGGTTTAGGTTCCGAGGTGGGGGAACTTGATTGTGGGCCGGAAGAGGGTTTGTAATTGTATTTGGTTTCTCGGGTGGTGCGATCACCTTGTTGTCAATGAGGTTTTGAATCTCATGACACAATCGGAAGCATTGGTTAGTGTCATAACCGTGTTGTTGGTGAAACGCACAATATTTTGTTGGGTTGTGCTTGGGTGGAAGAGGATCAAGTAGTGGGCGAGGTTCTAACGGTCTGACATGCCCCTTTTTAATCAGCACTTTCATGGCTTGGGATAGGGTCATGTAGATGGGGTAAAGGTCCTCTAGGATTGGACAGGGTTGGCTGAAGGTTGTGGAGCTGTATTGGCAAAGGGATTTCTGGTATTGGTTATGGTGACAACACTTACATCTGGTCTTGCAGCTATGCTACCACTGGCAACATTAGAACTGTGAACAAAAGGCCTCTTGACCTGCTCTCTCTCATCTGCAAGTAACCCCTGTTTCATAGCGTCTTCAATTTGAACCCCTATTTTATGGAGTTCCAAAAATGTAGATATCGGGATGACAATCATCTTTTATAACAGCTTGCCTTGGAGATTATGGACTACCATTCTTATCTGGTCTTTCTCTAAAGGCCTTGTGGTCATCATTGAAGCCTTAGCCCTCCACCTTGTTACAAAGTCCGAGAAGCCTTCATTGGGCTCCTAGCGCATTGCCTCAAGGTCACGAGTTGTGATCTCGATTTGTGTGTTATATGAGTATTGTGCGATGAAGGCCTCAGCCATTTCCTCCCAATTCTGTTTAACAGAATCCTCCAACTTTACATACTAGATGGATGCTATTCCCGACAAGGTCTGGTCGAAGAGAGATAACTTTTGAAGCCTGGTCAGGCCCATTGGCCTCAAGATGTCTAAGAATAGACACAAATGAACCATGGGATCTCCGGAGCCATTGAATCAATCAATATGTGGTATCTTGAACCGATCTGGCAAGGTTACTACTGAGTCGGTATACCCATCTTCGATGTTGGGGATTGAGGTAACACCCTGTGCTTTCTTGAAAAGCTTCTCTAGCTTAGCCTACCCGTAAGTGCCGGTTTCTCGAAGAGATATTTGATGGGATCTAATCTCGAAACCAGTATTATAGAGTGAGCTAACAGGTAGTGCCTTAGCTTCTTGGTAGCCCATACCAAGGCTAGGCTAGGTTTCTCTAGCAGAGTGTAACGGGTCTCATAATCTAGCATTTTCTTGCTTAGGTAATAGATGGTTTTCTCTACCCTATCCTCAGATTCCTGAGCAAGCATGCATCTCATTGTGGTGTCTGTTACTGACAAATACAAAAGCAAAGGCTTCCCCTGCTCTGGCGGCGACAACACAGACGGATTCTGGAGGTACTGCTTGACTTACTCAAAAACGAATTGACATCGATCATCCTATTGGAATTTCTTCCTTTTCTTCAGGAGACCAAATAGTGGTTCACAAGTCAAGGTTAATTTGGAGATAAACCGTCTTATGAATTGCACTTTACCCAGAAAGCCTCGCACCTCCTTTTTAGTTCTTGGTGGTGGCATTTCTATGATGGCCTTGATTTTGGAAGGATCTACATCGATGCCTCTCTGTGTGATCAAAAAGCCCAACATCTTCCCTGCTGTTACACCGAAGGTGCACTTCTATGGGTTTAACCTCAATCTATATTCCCTGATTCGTTGAAAGAATTTTTCCAGAGCAGTGTAGTGGCCCTCTCGGTCTTTGGACTTGACTATTATGTCGTCCACGTACACTTTGACCTCTTTGTGGATCATATCATGCAGAATGGTGGTTGCAGCCCTCTGATAAGTAGCCCCAACATTTTTCAAGCCAAATGGCATGACTCGGTAGCAATACGTTCCCTACGGCGTAGTAAATGTAGTTTTCTCTCTGTCTTCGGGAGCCATCAGAATCTGATTATACACGGAAAACCCATCCATGAAGGAAAGCAATGTATGGCCTGCGGTGAAGTCTACCAACTCATTAATATGCGGTAGAGGAAAGTCATCCTTCGGACTGGCTTTGTTTAAGTCTCAGAAGTCTACACAAACCTGAATTGTGCCATCCTTCTTCGGCACTGGGACAATGTTAGCCAACCAGGTTGGATACTCGGATACTAACAAAAAACCTATCCTCAATCTGTTTAGTGACCTCTTCTCTGATCTTTAATGCCCAATTCGGGTGAATTCTACGCAACTTTTGCTTGACTAGTCGAACATTAGTATCAAGAGGGATCCAGTGCTGTACGATCTCAGGATCGATTCCAAGCATGTCTTTGTAAGACCACGCGAAAACATCTTTGAAATTTTTTTTAGTAAAGCGACTAAGTGTTCGCGTTCCTCCAAAGACAACGTGGACCCGATCTGTACCATGTGTGGATCATTTTCAGTAGCCACATTAATGGTAGTGATTTTATCAATACAAGGTTTAATATACCTCTCCTCCTCTTGATTAATTAAGTTTTTCAAAGCTAGAGGAATTTCTTCCTCTTCGTTCTCATTAAAAGTTTGAAAATCATGGTCAATGTAATAAATAAGCGGTACGGAGAAGTACTCAGAATCTGCAAAGTTCTCATTCGACAGGTCCACCAAAGCAAAAGAAAAGAAAGACCTAGACAGGACCTTGGCATCCGGGTTACCACCCCGGAGAATGCCAGACTCAGACCCCTCAGATTGACTTGAATCTGATCCCGACCCTACAAACTCTGTGGAATCAGATTCTGGCTCATCCTCCGATTCAGAACTGGAAAGGTAGCTTTTCTTCAACTGCCAAGTAAGAGATGGTGCCCCTGATGCTTCCAAAATGGCACTGGTTGGGTTCATACCCAGTTTTTCCCCAATCATGGAAATGGTAAGGTTATCTCCCAAGCTCTCTGAGTCGACCGGAGGATCTGAAAGGAGAGATGCCAGTGCTGCCCCTACTTCAAGCTCGCTGTTGTTGGAGTCACTTTCTATGCCCTGCTCAACTTTAGCACTCAGTTCAATCTTTTCCTTGGCATCACTCTCTTGCAACTGCAGGTCGAAGAAGATTTCGAAGCCGGGGACATGTTGCTTTGCAGAATTCATCTAGGGCTCAGGAAAACCGCAAAAGGGGAAATCCTCTCCTTTCCAAACAAAGTGACCATTTAGTGTTCCACGGATCGACCTGTGAATGAGCTCATAGCGTTTCCCGGCCTGCTTGGCTCTAGCTCTGCTTGTCATCTCTTCTTTTTTCCTGACCTAATCCTCTTTAGTGGGCACATGGCCAAGACCAAAGGCATGCAGATTATGTTTCACATCGACCAATGCTGTGAAGCCCTTTCGGCCACTTCTTCTAAGTCCCATTCCTGGTATATGTTGTAGTTTGTTCATGAGATAAACAGACTGGGCGTTGACATACATACCTTCATCTGTTGCCAAGATGGTTTGCACTACCCGGGCCTCAGTCAGACTAAACCCTGAGAGGAATACATCTTCCTCGCGATGGTCAATTTCCATCATTGGTGTGGTTACTTCTAATGGTAGATGGATGGATGAGTTCCTGAAAACATTTGCTACCCTCTTCCCGTGAGGGTATTTCAGCATTTGGTGGACGGTAGAAGAGACTACTTCCATAAGGTGCAGCCAGGGTCTTCCTAGTAGTAAGTTGAAGGTTGCCGGGACGTTTAGGACATGAAACTTGACGTCCTGTTGAGCTGGGCCAACCTGAACTCGGATTTGTACCGTGCTAATTACTTCTTTGCTCGTGTTATCATATGCCCGAATCACTTGGGCTATAGGTACAAAATCTGCTAGTTTCAAGCCAATGGCATAAGCTGTGCGAGACGGACAGACATTGATAGCTGAACCAGTGTCTATCAACACCATCAGTACCCATTTTTCTCTACACTCAACAGATATGTATAGGGGTTTATTATGTGTTGAGCCTTCCGGCGGCAATTCTCTATCAAAAAGGTCAGGGTTAGGCTGGCACCACCTGGGAAGACCAATCGCACAAACTGTTCAAGGGTGGTGTCAATGGACAATTTAGCTTTGTCCATTGCTGACAATACAGCCTGTCGATGTACTCAGGAGGCCATAAGAAGACCCCAGATTGAAATATCGGCTTGAATCTTCTTCAACTGCTTCAGCACAGCCTATTCTTCCAATTGCTTCTCTTTCTGCTTCTCAATCTCTTTATTCTTCTTAGATGCCTCAGCCTGATCTAAGTGCGACGGTTTGAAATACCGCCCGCTCCTTGTCATGTGGTCGATCTGTTCTACGTACCAGGTATTGTCGGGAAGGTCCTCACCCCAATCTTCATCAGTGTGAGCCAATTGTAAGTCGTCATCATCCCACCAGACACCTTCGGCAACCAAAAAATAGTTGTCCGATTCCGTTCGGATTACTTTTTCATTACTAACATCCCCCACGGGGTATTGAGCCATTAAGGCTTTTTGATTGTCTTTCACCATTTCTCATTCAAACACAACTTCGTGTTCTGTGTCCGCAGTATGCACAGTGCCTAGTCCCTGAGCTGAATTTTCCTTACCGCCGCTTTTCAGCAATTTCCCCTTTTCATTGGCCATTCCAGCTACTGCAACAATTCTTGCTCCATTTTTTCTAATTTTGTTTCAGTTTCTTCCTCCCTGTCGGGTTCATTACTCAACCACCCAAAGTTGCATGTCGACCTATTGAAATCGAACCAGTCAATCTGCACATCTCATTGTTCTTGTTCGTCGAAGAACTGTAGGTTGTCTAAGTCCTCCTCAAACTCCGTCAGATCATCCAAACCTTGGCTGGGGCCATCCTCCTTAACCACATTAACCTCTGCTATAATTGGCAATACCATTTCCGGCTTGGCTTGATCAACCGGCACAGTGTAGTGACACAGATCATACCCCTCCTTAAACAAGTTCTTAGAGTACTCAGGCAACGAATTCGTACTCTCCTTTAAGGTCGGCCTCCCTTCTACTGCACCTGTCACTACCACAGGTTTAGGTGGAAGTGTGGATGTGTTTATCATGCACAAGTCCGTGCTTTTAGGAATGAACACCGTCGGTCTGGGTAGGTGGGAAGGGGTAACGTATACGCTGGGGTCATAGGGAAGGGCCAGTGTATGGATTAGGTTTAGGTTCTGAGGTGGGGGAACTTGATTGTGGGCTGGAAGAGGGTTTGTAATTGTATTTGGTTTCTCGGGTGGTGCGATCACCTTGTTGTCAATGAGGTTTTGAATCTCATGACACAATCGGAAGCATTGGTTAGTGTCATAACTGTGTTGTTGGTGAAACACAATATTTTGCTGGGTTGTGTTTGGGTGGAAGAGGATCAAGTAGTGGGCGAGGTTCAGACGGTCTGACATGCCCCTTTTTAATCAGCACTTTCATGGCTTGGGATAGGGTCATGTAGATGGGGTAAAGGTCCTCTAGGATTGGACAGGGTTGGCTGAAGGTTGTGGAGCTGTATTGGCAAAGGGATTGGCGATATTGGTTGTGGTGACAACACTTACATCTGATGGCCTCGCAACTGTGCTACCACTGGCAGCATTAGAACTGCGAACAAACGGCCTTTTAGTTGGCTCTTTATCATCAATAATGAGCCCCTGCTTCATAGCATCTTCAATCTGAACCCCTATTTCATGGAGCTCTGAGAACATGGATAACGGGAGAGCAATCATTTTTTGTAATAGCTTGTCTTGGAGATTTCGGACGACCATCCTTATCTAATCCTTCTTGGAAGGCCTTGTGGTCATCATTGAGGCTTTAGCTATCCACCTTATTACAAAATCAGAGAAACCCTCATTCAGCTCTTGACGTGTTGCTTCGAGATCACGAGCTGTGACCTCAATTTGGGTATTGTAAGAGTACTGAGCCATGAAGGCTTCGACTAATTCCTCTTAATTCCGTTTCACTAAATCTATAAGGCCCCGGTGTCCCACATTGGGAATGGAGGGGGAGTTCCTAGACTATAAAAGTAAAAACGTGGACCCTTATATAGCATCGAGGCCTTTTCCCAAGTGGTGAAATCCCTATTAGAACTCCCCAGTTAAGCGTGCTTAGGCTGGAGTAGTTCTAGGATGGGTGACCCACTGGGAAGAACAAATCCGTGCGGGCGTGACCCAAAGCGGACAATATCGATGACGTGTAAAGGGTCGGGGTGTTACAAATGGTATCAGAGCCGACTCTCTGGAGTACCGAGTGTGAGCCCCTGGCGTCTCTCGATGCATGTGGGCGGGCTTGCGAGCTGGTAGGCTACTGCACGGGGACGTGTAGCCTTATGGGGGGTGGATTGTAAGGCCCCGGTGTCCCATATCGGGAATGGAGGGAAAGTTCCTGGACTATAAAAGTAAAAACCTGGACCCTTATATAGTATCGAGGCCTTTTCCCAAGTGGTGAAATCCCTATTAGAACTCCCCAGTTAAGCATGCTTAGGTTGGAGTAGTTCTAGGATGGGTGACCCACTGGGAAGAACAAATCCGTTCTCTTGCGGTCTCAAAATTTTGGGGTGTGACAAAATGGTATCAGAGCTGACTCTTTGGAGTACCGAGTGTGGGCCCCTGGCGTCTCTCGGTGCATGTGGGCGGGCTTGCGAGCTGGCAAGCTACTGTACGGGGACGTGCAGCCTTATGGGGGGTGGATTGTAAGGCCCCGGTGTCCCACATCGGGAATGGAGGGGGAGTTCCTGGACTACAAAAGTAAAAACCTGGACCCTTATATAGCATCGAGGCCTTTTCCCCAAGTGGTGAAATCCCTATTAGAACTCCCCAGTTAGGCGTGCTTAGGCTGGAGTAGTTCTAGGATGGGTGACCCACTGGGAAGAACAAATCCGTGCGGGCGTGACCCAAAGCGGACAATATCGATGACGTGTAAAGGGTCGGGGCATTACAAAATCTTCCAACTTGGCATACCAAACGGCCACTATACTTGACATAGTGCGACCGAAAAGGGATAGCTTCTGCAATCGGGTCAAGCCCATGGTCGCAAAATATCTGAGAACAAACGCAAATGCACCATTGGGTCACCGGAACCATTAAAGCGATCAATGCGCGGCATTTTAAACTGCTCTAGTAAGGTAACTGCAAACTCGGCATACCCTTCCTATATGTCTGGAATGAAGTTGACTCCTTGTGCTTTTTTGAACAATTTCTCTAGTTTGTTGACCTTAAGCACAGTCGGGTTAACCTCAAATTCAAATGGAGCCTCAGTTTGATACACAGGTGCTTTGGAAGCTTGCGGTGGGATCGACTCTGCTAGATTGCCCTGATTTTCTTGGACATTAGCAGTACGGGCAGTGGCTTCGGGTGCTGGAATACCCGTAGGAGGTGCATGAGATGCGGAAGCTGTTGTCGGCGATGATTGTTGCTATTGCAGCTTGTTTATCACCTCAGCTTGACGGGCTGTGACTTCGGTCTGTCGAGCAGCGTCTTGTTGCATGGTTTCAATTGTTTGTTGAAGATGATGAATCAAGTCTTCTATACTGATCGGGGGATACTGTGCCATTGGAATGGGCGAATGATCTCGTACTAGACTAGATGTAGAAGACTGAGCCTGACTAGATGTAGGCGAAATGAGGGGTGATTGCTGTAGAAACTGGACTGGTGAACTGTGCCTAACTCTTCTCCGTCTAATAACCGGTGGGAGTGAAGCAAACACAGGCTGTTCCCTAACAAGATCTCCGGTTCTGTAAAGCCTTCTGACATGAGTCCAAAGTACTTGAGGGATATCGGAACTTTCTGAAGCTATGGTGCTAAACTACCTAGCAAAAGGGATAAAGCAAAAAGAAAGCAGTAATCAGAAACCACACAGCACCTCAGCTCAGATGTTTATCAATGCAGATGTAATCAAAGTTGTAGGACTGTACTCAACACTGAATTCTACCACCCAAAATAGAGACCAAACTTGCAATTGATACGTACATTCCTATACAGTTTCAGTGTAAAGCACATACCAGTTAAGTGCGAGCCAAAACACCCCTATGAGGGGATAGGGTTACCCTGTCCTAATTTCGTCAGGAACTAGGTTTCACTATCTTAAACAGAGCGGTTTCATACAATCCTAAATTTCGGGTGAGCATCATGTCCTAGTTTGGAAAAGTCACTATAGCTTCACTACATGCAACTAGGTCGAATGGTCAAAAAGGGTACCTCTGCAAGACTACCTAATATACCTCTTACACCTAACACCGAGAAGTGAAAGGAGGATCAAACGGTACAGCGGCAGTCCAGATCCAAGGGTTGTGTTCCCAGCGGCATTTTAAACTGCTCTAGTAAGGTAACTGCAAACTCGGCATACCCTTCCTATATGTCTGGAATGAAGTTGACTCCTTGTGCTTTTTTGAACAATTTCTCTAGTTTGTTGACCTTAAGCACAGTCGGGTTAACCTCAAATTCAAATGGAGCCTCAGTTTGATACACAGGTGCTTTGGAAGCTTGCGGTGGGATCGACTCTGCTAGATTGCCCTGATTTTCTTGGACATTAGCAGTACGGGCAGTGGCTTCGGGTGCTGGAATACCCGTAGGAGGTGCATGAGATGCGGAAGCTGTTGTCGGCGATGATTGTTGCTATTGCAGCTTGTTTATCACCTCAGCTTGACGGGCTGTGACTTCGGTCTGTCGAGCAGCGTCTTGTTGCATGGTTTCAATTGTTTGTTGAAGATGATGAATCAAGTCTTCTATACTGATCGGGGGATACTGTGCCATTGGAATGGGCGAATGATCTCGTACTAGACTAGATGTAGAAGACTGAGCCTGACTAGATGTAGGTGAAATGAGGGGTGATTGCTGTAGAAACTGGACTGGTGAACTGTGCCTAACTCTTCTCCGTCTAATAACCGGTGGGAGTGAAGCAAACACAGGCTGTTCCCTAACAAGATCTCTGGTTCTGTAAAGCCTTCTGACACGAGTCCAAAGTACTTGAGGGATATCGAAACTCTCTGAAGCTATGGTGCTAAACTACCTAGCAAAAGGGATAAAGCAAAAAGAAAGCAGTAATCAGAAACCGCACAGCACATCATCTCAGATGTTTATCAATGCAGATGTAATCAAAGTTGTAGGACTGTACTCAACACTGAATTCTGCCACCCAAAATAGAGACCAAACTTGCAATTGATACGTACATTCCTGTACAGTTTCAGTGTAAAGCACATACCAGTTAAGTGCGAGCTAAAACACCCCTATGAGGCGATAAGGTTACCCTGTCCTAATTTCGTCAGGAACTAGGTTTCACTATTTTAAATAGAGCGGTTTCATACAATCCTAAATTTCGGGTGAGCATCATGTCCTAGTTTGGAAAAGTCACTATAGCTTCACTATATGCAACTAGGTCGAATGGTCAAAAAGGGTACCTCTGCAAGACTACCTAATATACCTCTTACATGTAACACCGAGAAGTGAAAGGAGGATCAAACGGTACAGCGGCAGTCCAGATCCAAGGGTTGTGTTCCCATCGTGGCAGAGCCCGCAACTGGTCAGCCTTTTGGGTGAGCCTCCGACAAACCGTTTAGGAATAGCAGATGGCAAATACAATGACTTAGGCGCACCAATGCAAATGCAATGCAAAGAACATATATAAGTAGATAAAATTTCACATCATAAATTTCAAGTCAAGTTCTCTATTCTCCTCACCAGAGTTGCCAGAAACTGTAGCTCAACTTTTTCGCGCCCCCTTTCAGAAGATGAATACGCCTTTACAGTATCGAACTCTACCTATGGTTCTAAATATGATTTCACAAGTGCAATGTGAAATAGTGAAAACACAAAAATAGTCCAAATCCGACAATTCTTTTTAGAAAATCGATGTGTGAATCAAATGCCAAAAATAGACTGCTTTGCCAAATTTACAGAGTCCCTACCTGAATATTTTGTTTTGGAAAATTTAGGAAACCCATGACTCGTGCCGAAGGCCACTTATCCGTCATCACCAAGATTGTCTCGATTCGTGAACTTAGGTACGAGAGGGGAAGGTCATGAATGCATTTGAGCACCTCGCTCGTCCGATCGAAGATCGACCTTTACTAATCATGATGCAATTCTTATTTACATTATATGTTTTTTTTCTTCTGATTATTAGGCTAACTTTACTATGTGATGCATGCAAATATAGACTAATTTTGCAAATATTGAAATACTTGATTCATGTTTGTTTTGAAAAACAAAAGTGCTTTGAATATGTACCACTTAAAAAAGTGATCGCATATGAACATTATTCAAATTATTCCAATTTAAGCAAATAGTCTTCATCCACAGGCATTCAAGCAGTTTATCAATTAAACATTTAGTCTCATGGAAAGATTGCTAGACATAGCAACAATCACACTTATGCAATGTGCTAAAGCATAAAAACTTACCTCGTACTCCAAGCCAAAAGAGAAACTAGTTAGAAAAATGCATGATCCTAACTATGCAATATGGCTAATGCAACACATACGATATGCAATTAAATAGGCTTGGCTACTAATATGGCATATAAATCAATTTGATAGTATGTAGTTTAACATGTATTCAAAGAAGTATGTAAACAAGCCATTTAAAATGATAAATCGAGCCCCGGTGCATGCAAGACAAGTGAATGCAAACATGAATAATGCTAAATAAAACATGATGTCCCTAATCTAACCATCATAAACAATTCAATAAAAGGGAGAAAGACGTAGGGTTGGAAGACATACACATTATTACAAAATTGCTCCCTCACACAGGAGGGTTCAAATGTCTGAGTGTCCAAATTAACTATTATTACAAATCCAAATGAATAAACAATTAAAAGCGCTGTCTAATTTATTATAACAACAATACATATGCAATGCTTGCGTAATGCTCCTCGGAAGCCACTCTGTCTGCCTTGCCTTGTTGGGAACTATTCTGTTTCACCCTCAGTCACTATTGCAGTCACTACTACTAACCAAAAGTGTACGGTTTGCCATATATTGGGGTCTGGCTGACTCGCAATCGATTTGAGCTCAAATAAATCCGACAATGTTTATTCGTGCCTGAGGTAAAAACAGTGCAGACAGGGTATTCCGAATTCTATTTGTCCCCTTCACACTTCTCTCTCATTGGAAAGCCTCGAGAGAAGTGTGGAATTGTTTCTAAAATCATTAATGACCAAGTTGATTACTTGATGATTTCGAGTATAATTTGGACAAAAATTAATAAATGAATGGAACCACCCCTCCTTCCTATCATAAATTGAAGTCAAAGAAGGAGGTGGAGACGCTTCAAAGTTTATCTAAAACACATCATGAATTGATGTTTAGGGAAGCCTTGACACAATAGACTCGGCATAACGTCCGATTGAATCCAAGCAATATACTTTATTTTCTTTATGTGGGTTGATTCATTTTAGCAATTTTTGTTAGTCGTTTCCATTCTTTAATTCATTAAGTCCAAGGTGACAATTATGTCCACTAAATGAAAAGTGCGCCAAATAGGAAGTAATTCTTAATATGAAAGAGAGATTATACCGTTGGCGATGAACCTCCGTAGAGATTAAACCATTAAGCATAGATCTCTAGCTCATATTTTGAATAACTATCAACGATGTGAAATCACTCTCAATTTAAAGAAATGGATGATATGTGACGCTTCAAGATTCATCTAAAACATCATGAATTGGTGTTTAGACAAGCCTTGACACAATAAACTTGGCGTCACATCCGGCCAAGCCCAAGCAATATGATTCATTTTCTTATGTGTGTTGATTGCTTTTAAATCAATTTTCTTAGTCATTTTCATTTTTTAGTCCATTTGTCCGAAGTGATTATTAAGTCCTCTAAAAGAAGAAAAGTGTCAAATGGGAAGTTGTTCTTGGCATGAAAGAGATGTAATGCCCTGATAATGAACCTCTAAAGAGATTAAACTATTTAGCACGGAAGGTCTCTTTCTCATGCTAAAAACAACATATATGGGACTTCAATTCACCATTTTCAATTAGATTACAACAATATACAATATAACAATAAATCAAAGCAAAATAGCAAAATAAGTAAGAAATGCAAGAAAATGAAAGGTTTGTGAAATTCACATTCCAAGGAAAAGATGAACTCCTTAGTTTACAAACTTCCTCTTGATCACCCTCAAGTGTAGGAAGTGTGTTCTCAAATTCTCAGTGGCTATGGAAGCTTAGAAGTGTTTTGGCTCAAGTTTGAAATGTAGACAAAATTACTCTCCTTTCTCTTCTGACTCTCTTAATTTTCCTTCATCAAAAACCTTTCTTTTTTTTGCTGAGCCTTTCCTTCTTTATATAAGACAAAACATATAATATAATAATATATAATAATATATGCCTAATTTTTATATTATATACATTGTTTGGGTCGGATTTGGCATGCTTAGTATAGCTCCTTTGCATTCCGGCTTGTTGGCCTTGAGTATGTGCATGTGTAGCGTGACATCTTTGCATCGATTTGGTGATTTGGGGCCACCCTACATGTTATTTCAGTCCCATTTCCATGCCTATGTGTTTGCCTTGAATGCTTCTTTAATGCTTTGGAAGCATGTGTTGCATGCTCCATGTTTGACCATAGTGCATGCCTTCGAATTGAGCCACTTAGATGCCATCTAGGGAGTCCCCTTTGCATGGTCTAGGTCTGCCTTGAACTTATTTTAAGCCCCCTTGGCCTTGTGAGGCTTGGTTGGCTTAGCCATGGTTCAAGTCACCTTGACTTGCTTCAAGTGCTTAGGCCATTTATGCATGCTTTGCTTGTTTTGAAACCATCCTAACATGATTTTCAATGCTTATAATGCATGCTAATTAGTCCATGAATGCCTCTTTCAAGTGTGCTTGAGGGTCGTTCAATTTGTGCTTAAGTGTTGGCCTTTCATCATATGTATGTGTGCATACGTTTTGGTCCCTTGTTTTGGTCGTTATGGCCACTGTTTTAGGCTTATTTAGAGCTGCCTAATTCATGTTTAAGTCCATCCCCTATTTGGTTTGCATGCTTACCTTGCATGTTGGCTTGTATGCTTTGCATAAGTACATTGCATTGTTCATGTTGCATGAAAGATAACATGCTTAGGTTCCATTGCATCCAACATGCATTCCTTGTCCCTTGATTTGGTGATAGGGATTGGGACCTTAATTTGTTTGATTGGTTTGCATTTCATTTGACATGAAAGTTGCATACTTGGTTCTTTGGGCCATCATGCATGGAAATGCGTGATTGGTGGTCCGAGAATCGAGGCACATGCCCCTTTGAGTCATTACCATGATAAGGGACATGATTGTTGCATACATGCCTTGAATTGTGCTGCCATGCTTTGCCTTGCCCTCTATTGCTGTCATTTGCAGATTCTGCAGGAACACTTTGCCGACCGGCAGTGTATAGTGCCGACCGGCAATCATTCCTCTGCCGACAGCTTCATTTTGTGCCGATGACCACATACCACTGCCGGTGGCAATTCCACCCAGCCGATGGCACTCCCCAATGTCCAGGGATGCAGTCCTGAAGTTTTGGCAGCTTCCAGAGGAGTGAAGGAAGGAAAACAGAGGCAGCCTATGCATGGTGGCGCGTTTCCCGAGGCAATTTTCCTGTTTTCTTAGGTTAAGTTATTTTGCTTAGTTGATTAGGCAATTTGTAATATTTAATTAGCTTGCGTAGTTAATTAATCTGTAATATTTATTCGGTCCCTCTGAGCGAGGGCAAATCTGTAATAAGTGTGCGTGAGTGGGTGTATGTCTTCCAACCCCACTTCTTTCTTCCCTTTTATTTACCTGCCTATGATGGTAGATTAGGGCACGTTTAATTTAGCATACCTTATGCTATGCATGCGTGCATTCATGCATTTGTATTACATGCATTAGTCTCGGTACATCACGCTAACTGCATTTGTATTTCAATCCAAAAATTGAATATGTGATAATTGATCGCATTTCATATGCCATGCTTAGGTTAGCCGAGCCTACTTCGATTGCACCTCGTATGCGTTGCATTAGGCAATTTAACATGAACTAGGACATGCATGTTTGCTAATTGGTTTATTGTTTTGGCACGGAGTACGATGTAAGTATTTCCGCTTTAGCACATCGCATGAGTGTGAATGTTGCCATGATAGCATGCTTAACATGTGGCTAGATGCTTATGTGTTATAAACTGCTTGAATGCTTGTGGGTGAAGGTTGGATTGTCTGAGTTGGAAAAACTCGTTGAAATCCGTGTCTTAGCCTACTTGCGAGTAGCAAATTCCAAAACGCTTTTTCAAAACAAACGGATATGCAATACTTATTTCCAAATTAGACAATCTAGTCTATACTTGTTTGCTGCGCGCATAACATAGTAATTCTAGGCTAAAAGAACCACGTAACATTTTCAAAAATGGAATACGGTTAGTAAGAGGCGGTTCGGGACCGGGCGAAGGGTGCTTGACCTTCCCCGATCGTACCCAAGCTCCTGAGCCGAGACAACTCCGGTGATGACGGACATGTGGCCTTCGGCACCGAGTCAGGGTTTCCTAAATTCTCCCATAAAAAATATTTAGGTGGCGACTCTGTATCTGGCAAAGCAGTCCATGTTTGGCACTACTTTTTCAAAAATCTGTTTCTCAAAACGATTTGCCAGATTTGGACTCTTTGGTTCAGATTAAGAACCGTGACACAAATCGCGAGTCCGAACTGTAGCATGAGGCCCACGGGCGCGTCTACACAAAGTTTATCTAAAACACATCATGAATTGATGTTTAGGGAAGCCTTGACACAATAGACTCGTCATAACGTCCGATTGAATCCAAGCAATATACTTTATTTTCTTTATGTGGGTTGATTCATTTTAGCAATTTTTGTTAGTCCTTTCCATTCTTTAATTCATTAAGTCCAAGGTGACAATTATGTCCACTAAATGAAAAGTGCGCCAAATAGGAAGTAATTCTTAATATGAAAGAGAGATTATACCGTTGGCGATGAACCTCCGCAGAGATTAAGCCATTAAGCATAGATCTCTAGCTCATATTTTGAATAACTATCAACGATGTGTTTGAATTCATTGCATGAAATCTTAGATTTTTGTAATAGCAAATTATGATCTTGCATTCATCTTCCTCATGTTCATGTTCTTCAAGAAAGGGAAACCCAGATTTTCCCGACCTCATTTCTTTGAATGTGGCCATCGAGGCAACACCTCGGCAAAAAGGTGTGGGACCTCGGCCTAGACCTGGTAGTCACTCAGCATGTTCTCCCGAGATGAGAAACAGTGTCTTGTTTTGACTTAGCTTGGTTTTGAGAGATGCCAAGATCATCTGTATGCATGTGAATTTGTTTGAAAGTGCCTTCAACATACCTTGCCATGTGTTTGTAGGACTTGGACCTGCCTTGACCCCGACGTCCGAAGAGCCATGTGAGTGGTATTTTAATAAAGGTATGTTATTAAACTTTGATAAAGTTTTGCCTTGCTTGTTTTGGAAAAGTATTCTGTGAAGCATGAATGATGATCCCTATTTTGTATACCGAGTATTGGCCTTGTTTTGAATGACAATCTTGAAAAGTCCGTACGTGCTAGGGGACTATAAGCATTTGTAGCACAATCTTGAAAAGTCCGTACGTGCTAGGGGACTATAAGCATTTGCAGCACAACCTTTGTCAATGTCACCCCTTGGGACTTGAAAGCCTTGACAGACTTAAATTGTCGAGACTTGAAAAATTGTTAGATAAACTTGACTTGCCCTTGGACTTTATACAAGATGTGATGTGCCTTGATTTGATAAGGATTTCGGATATCATTCATGCAAACCCCTTTATTATTTATACCATTCACTGAGTATCCAAGCTCACCCCTCTCTATATATATATAGGTGACGAGCAGGACGGCGGTGACGCCTAGATGTACTTGCCACTTGTTTTGGACTTTGCACTTTTGCTGCATCTTGAAGATTATGCTTCTTAGTTGTATTTCATTGTATTCTTGTATTTGATGGCTGAGAAGCCTTTTGATCAAGATTTTGTACTTCATTTTGTTGTATTAAAGCTATGTAATGATGCATGCCATTCCATTAACTTATGCACTGCTCTTATGGACCATAATTGCTTCTGCACATGTTAGCCCCATATGTAATACTCTGATTGCGTGTGAATTTTGATAGTTGGCCTTCGGTAATCTCGGATTACTGGCCATCACAACACCAAACTTCTAGGGGCGGTTTGGGGTCGTGACAGGATGGTATCAGAGCACAAGTTCCTCATAGTACGTTATTCACACACCTTGAGTCCTAAAGAGCATAGGATTTCCCTTAGAAAGATGTTAGGATTGCATCATGTTGTTTGCTATTTGACGAAGTGTGCATCATCTCGGCTTGACTGTTTGTTACTTGCATACATGTCTATTTGATTGTTTTGTTTTAAAGTCACGTTTTGCATACTCTTAGCATCATGAGAAGGGGTAGACCACCGGTTGGCCGAGATCATCCCGAAGACAGATTGGACAGATTAGAGAGATTGGTCGAAGGTTTGGTCCGTGAGTTAAGACAACCTAGGCCACAAGACACTAGTACCACTTCTACCCAGGCTGAGCAGACAAACGGCCGACATGCAGTTCCACCTCCGCCTTCTCCAGTGCCGCAAGTGCCTCCACAGCAAGCTTTATACGGGGATGGCACCATAGCCTTGATCAGAGAGTTCAAAAAGATGAAACCGCCGAGGTTCTCTGGGAGTATTGAATCGATGAAGGCCGAAGCGTGGGTCTTGGAAATGGAGAAGCTGTTTGAGATCTTTCCTAGTACCGACGCCCAGAAGGTGTCATTGGCAACATTCACACTAGACGACGATGCACGAAGATGGTGGATGATGACCCGAGAAAGCAACCCAGGTCTGACTTGGGCCAGATTTTTGGAATTGTTTTACAACAAGCACTTCCCCTTTAGTGTTCGAGACCGTAAGACCACAGAGTTTCAAACTTTGACACAAGGCAACAAGACAGTGGCAGAATATGACCGTGCTTTTACCGAGTTGGCGTGATACGCGTCTCACATGGTCGATGATGAATACAGAAAGGCCAGGAAGTTTGAAAGTGGACTGCGTGGACCAATTCAGGATCGAGTTAACATGCTTAATATGCCGACCTACGCCGGAGTGTTGGACAAGGCCATCCTGGCAGAGGCTAACTTGAACCGATATCAGAACTCAGGAGAAAATCAGAAGAAGAGGCAGAACTATGATAATCGCCGAGCTCCGTTTAACGCCAAGAAGAAGATGAATGTGGGCAGCTCCAGCAACTCGAACCAAGAAGGTAATACTAGGCCGACGTGTGCAAGCTGTGGGAAGCCGCATTCCGGAGTTTGCCGTTGGGCATCGGGAGCCTGTTTTGAATGTGGTGAAATGGGTCATCGTGTGAAGGACTGTCCGAAGGCAAAGATTGATGATGGTAAGAAGAATGGGAGCACATCGGGCTATGCACAGAGAAATAACATCGGAAGGGCACAGACGAGACAGGGCAGAGTTTTTGCATTGGTACCAGGAGACACTCAAAATGCTGGGACAGTAGTGTCAGGTATACTCCCAATTTGCTCTCAAGATGCATACATATTAATTGATTCGGGTTCTACACATTCATTTGTATCTGCTAAGTTTGCCGAGAAGTTAAATAGGGAGCAAGAACCCCTTGACTATGTGTTATATGTGTCTGCTCCATCTGGGAGAACTATGATTGTTGCATCCATTTATAGGGCGTGTGTTGTTGTGATTGAGGGCGTAGAATTGTTAGTCGATTTAATGCCGTTAACCATGGCTCACTTCGATGTCATATTGGGAATGGATTGGTTAGTAGCGAATCATGCATCCATTAATTGTGTTTCGAAGAATGTCACATTGAAACCCCCAAACCAAGCCGAGGTCATTTTCCAGGGTAAAGGAGTAGTACCCCCACCTTACTTAATCTCATCCATGAAAGCCTATAAGTTGATCCAAAAAGGGTGTCAGGGTTATTTGTGCAGTATACTAAGTGATTTGAATGGAAGTACTGAGTTAGCCGACATACCAGTTGTTAGGGAATTCCCCGACGTCTTTCCAAATGAGTTGCCTGGTCACTTGATCGATAGAGAAGTAGAGTTTACCGTGGACACCATGTCGGGAACGCAACCTATCTCTAAAACACCCTATAGAATGGCCCCAACTGAACTTAAGGAACTAAAACTGCAATTACAAGAATTGTTCGGTAAGGGTTTCATTAGGCCAAGCACTTCACCATGGGGAGCCCCGGTTCTATTTGTCAAGAAAAAGGATGGCACACTTCGCCTTTGCATTGATTACCGGGAACTTAACAAGGTAACCATTAAGAACAAGTACCCATTGCCTAGGATTGATGATTTGCTTGATCAACTACAAGGAGCATGAGTCTTTTCCAAGATTGACCTTAGGTCGGGCTACCATCGGCTGAAGGTTAAGGCCGAGGATATTGAGCAGACTGCTTTTCGGACAAGGTATGGCCACTACGAATTTTTGGTAATGCCTTTCGGAGTGACCAATGCTCCTGCAGCGTTCATGGACCTGATGAATAGAGTCTTTAAGCCGTATCTATATGAGTTCATGGTTGTTTTTATTGACGACATACTGATCTATTCCAAGAGTACAATTGAACATGAGAATCATCTGAGACTTGCCCTGCAAGTCTTGAGAGACAAGAAGTTGTACGCCAAGTTGAACAAGTGCGAGTTCTGGCTCTTCATCATTTCATTTTTAGGGCATGTGATTAATGAAGAGGGCATATCGGTTGATCCCAGTAAGATTGAAGCCATTGTGAATTGGCCGACGCCGACCAACGTGTCCGAGGTTCGTAGTTTTCTGGGCTTGGCAGGTTATTACAGAAAGTTTGTGAAGGACTTCTCAAGGATTGCAGTACCATTGACACAACTAACTAAGAAGGGGACAACGTATGAATGGACCAATGATAGAGAATCAGCCTTCCAAGAGTTGAAGACGAGGTTAGTTACGGCACCAGTTCTTGTACTTCCATTTGGTAATGAGGAATTTCAGATTTTCAGTGATGCTTCACATAAAGGCTTGGGTTGTGTATTAATGCAAGGGGGCAAGGTCATAGCATATGCATCTCGTCAGTTGAAACTTCATGAAAAGAACTATCCAACCCATGATCTAGAGCTAGCAGCCGTGGTGTTTGCTTTGAAGATTTGGCGTCACTACTTGTATGGAGCCTCTTGCCAAGTTTTTACAGATCACAAGAGCTTGAAGTACTTGTTCACTCAAAAGGAACTGAATTTGAGGCAGAGAAGGTGGCTTGAATTATTGAAGGACTATGACATGCAGATTCGGTATCACCCAGGTAAAGCAAACTCGGTAGCCGACGTATTGAGTAGAAAGTCAGTGGGAAGTTTGGCATGCCTAGCCATGATTTCAGTGGAGGCGACTACTATTGGGGAAGTAAAGGCAAGGCAAATGGAGGATGAATTCCTGAAGAAGGTAGCCGACGTGATTATCACCAGGCCGAGGTTAGGTTACACCCTCGAGAATAGAGTGCTTAAGTTTGAAGGAAGATTGTGCGTGGCCGACGTCCTAGAGTTGAAAGGAAAGATTTTGCAAGACTCTCATGGATCCAGATTTGCAGTTCACCCGGGGAACACCAAGATGTATCAAGATGTAAAACAGACCTTCTGGTGGCCGAATATGAAAAGAGAGATAGCCGAGTTCGTATCCCAGTGTTTGTATTGTCAACAAGTGAAAGCAGAGCATCAGAGGCCAGCAGGACTTCTCCAACCCTTGCCGATTCCTGAGTGGAAATGGGAACACATCTCCATGGACTTTGTGATTGGTTTGCCGAAGACACAGAGAGGGATGGATTCGATCTGGGTTATAATCGACAGATTAACTAAGTCAGCACACTTCTTGCCTGCTAAAACTTCGTTTAATGCTGATCGACTTGCTGTGTTGTATGTGAATGAGATTGTTAGACTTCATGGTGTGCCGATGTCCATTGTGTCAGACCGAGATTCAAAGTTTGTTTCTAGATTTTGGCAGAGTTTACAAAGGACTTTGGGGACCGAATTGAGGTTTAGTACGGCTTTCCATCCCTAGACCGATGGCCAAATAGAGAGGACAATTCAAACACTTGAAGATATGCTTAGATTATGTGTATTGGACTTCCAAGGAAGCTGGGAAAAGCATTTGCCATTAGTAGAAGTCGCTTACAACAACAGCTATCAAGCTAGCATTGGCATGGCGCCGTATGAAGCCTTGTATGGAAGAAGGTGCAGATCGCCGATGTGTTGGACCGAAGTAGGAGATATAGCTTTGATCGGCCCCGATCTAGTTCAAAGGACAACCGAAAAGATCAAGCTTATCCAACAGAGAATTAGAACTGCTCAGAGTCGACAAAAGAGTTACGCCGACCAGAGAAGAAAAGAGTTAGAGTTTGAAGTTGGGGATCATCGATGAAAGGAGTTTCAAGATTTGGGAAGAAGGGTAAATTGGCACCCCGTTACGTCGGACCTTTTGAAGTTCTAGAGAAAGTTAACCCAACTGCCTATAGACTAGCTTTGCCACCAGAACTAAGTCAAGTTCACAATGTGTTCCATATTTCGATGCTGAGGAAGTATATTCAGAATCTACTGCATGTAATTGATTATACCGGGATTGCGGTTAGTGACGATTTAGGCTACGAGGCGAAGCCGATGAGAATTATTGATAGACAAGTGAAACAGTTGAGGAACAAATCTATACAATGGTGAAAGTCGAATGGAAAGAGCATTACGGCAAGGATGCTACATGGGAAATGGAAGAAGAGATGGAAATCCGTTATCCGGGGTTATTTGTAGAGCACGGTAAATTAAGTTTGGGGACCAAACTTCTTTAAGGAGGGTAGGATGTAACGACCCTCACTCTACTCTAGTCATGCTTGCATATATTACATGATCTTGTCTTGATATGTTGCATTTTTTTTTTGCAAACCTTGATTTGATTTGCTTAAGAGTTTCTTGCATGTTTTGTACCCTGCTTGGTGTGAGTTTAGCCGAGGTCATCTTTAGCCTAGAACTTCTTTGGAACCACTTTGTTTGACCTCCACCTTCGCCCTGACATATTGGCCGAGATGTCATTATCTAGGCCGAGGTGTTCATCACCAAGGCCGTGATGTGTATTATCTGGGCCGAGATGTCACCTTTGCACCTAAGTGATCTTGTCCTGGAGTGGTGGGACCTAGACCAAGGTGTGGCACGGCTTAGTTAAGTGTTGTCCTTCCTAGCCCAGATCATTGTTCCCCTACTTGCCGATGTCTCGTCCTTAGCCGAGATCATTACCCGCCAGAGTGCCCATGCCATCTTGCTTGTTGAACACACTTTGTCATAGTTTTGTCTTTTTACTTAGCCATCTTTTTGAGGAGAACCAACCCGGTAGTGCCACGTGTCCAAGCTGAGTGTTAAGTCAGCCGATAGACCCAGAAAATATACATTTTTGTATTACATCTTTCCCTTGTAGAGAGAGAGGCTCTAGGAAGAAGAAGAAGTCTTAGAGTGAGAGAGTAGACTTTCGAGCTTGATTTCTAGAGATCAAACCGTTAGATTCGTGTATTGAGGTTAGATTCTTGATTCACTCTTGTCGCTCTTATTGATCATCCAGCTGCATTGCACGATCAAACCTGTTCTGCATGATTATGCATAGGTTTAAAGTTGGTTTTAGAAAGAGAAGATAGTGTTCATGTGTTTTTGAAGAAAAAGTCTTGTTTGATCCGAAAGTTTCCTTAAGATTCATGTTTTGTGTATGTTCTCGCAAGATCCTTGAATATGGGTACCCAGGTCCATGTATTTGAATTCATAGCATGAAATCTCAGATTTTGTAATAGCAAATTATGATCTTGCATTCATCTTCCTCATGTTCATTTCAAGAAGGGAAACTCAGATTTTCCCACCTCATTTCTTTGAATGTGGCCATCGAAGAAGGTGTGGGACCTCGGCCTAGACCTGGTAGTCGCCCAGCATGTTTTCCCGAGATGAAAAACAGTGTCTTGTTTTGACTTAGCTTGGTTTTGAAAGATGCCGAGTTCATCTGTATGCATGTGAATTTGTTTGAAAGTGCATTCAACAGACTTTGCCATGTGTTTGTAGGACTTGGACTTGCCTTGACCCCGACATCTGAAGAGCTATGTGTGTGGTATTTTTAATAAAGTTATGTTATTAAGTTTTGATAAAGTTTTGCCTTGCTTGTTTTGGAAAAGTATTTTGTGAAGCATGAATGATGATCCCTATTTTGTATACCGAGTATTGGCCTTGTTTTGAATGACAATCTTGAAAAGTCCGTACGTGCTAGGGGACTATAAGCATTTGTAGCACAATCTTGAAAGTCCGTATGTGCTAGGGGACTATAAGCATTTGTAACATAACCCTTGTTAATATTATCCTTTGGAACTTGAAAGCCTTGAAAGACTTTAATTGTCGGGACTTGAAAGATTTGTTAGATAAGCTTGATTTACTCTTGGATTTTGTACAAGATGTGTTATGCTTTGATTTGATAAGGATTTCGGATATCATTCATGCAAACCCCTTTATTATTTATACCATTCACTGAGTATCCAAGCTCACCCCTCTCTATATATATATGTAGGTGACGAGCAGGACGGCGGTGACGCCTAGATGCACTTGCTACTTGTTTTGGATTATGCACTTTGCCGCATCTTGAAGATTATGCTTCTTAGTTGTATTTCATTGTACTTTGTATTTGATGGCTGAGAAGCCTTTTGGTCAAGATGTATTTTGTACTTCATTTTGTTGTATTAAAGCTATGTAATGATGCATGCCATTCCATTTAACTTATGCACTGCTCTTATGGACTAATTAAATTGTATATATATTGCTTCCGCACATGTTAGCCCCATATGTAATACTCTGATTGCGTGTGAATTTTGATAGTTGGCCTTCGGTAATCTCGGATTACTGGCCATCACAACACCAAACTTCTAGGGGCGGTTTGGGGTCGTGACATGTAAACCCTTTGATCTAATTTCACATCTGTACTTATATGGATTTGAAAAGTATCTGATGGAACATGTTCTAGTGTACACAAAAACTGAGCATAAGGATTTTCTGAAAGTATCTCAATTAGTTTACCAACAACGACCTTACGAAGTGGTGCATCGTTTAGTTTACTCAATCTATTCTAAAGTTCATTGTTTTTATCATAGAAGTACAACTGGAAATAACAAGGATCCTTACCAGATGAAATCAAAGATGGAAAATCATGGTATATTTGACCTTGTGCATGAAATGTATAAACACATCGTCTAGAATTTGTTAATTCCTTGTCTAATTTCACGCCAAATGATGTGAATGCAAAAATGCTATTATATGCTCGAATATGTCTACGAAATTCAATAGCCTCTATAGTTTGAGAAGTGAACAAGGTTCTTAGACATTTTGGAACTTTGGGGCTTACAAGCACTACTTCTCCTTTATAGCAACAAAAGCTCGGAGGTTCATATTCAAACCTTTTAGCTTTACAAAAGGTACATGATGTCATTTTACGTAATTCATGCAATTCATGTGGCAGAGAGAAAACAATTTGCGATGATGCATCACCTGTTTTTCATATATATTAAACAAATTATAGGCATTAGAATCAAGTCTATATATATAGTAAAAGATATGAAAAATAATTATTAATTTTGTGTGTTTACCATTCGTTGGAGTTGTCTCGTCATGAACTTTCAAAGAGTAAGTTGTGTTGTCAACTGGGTTTGGACCTTTGTGTTTTCTTTTCCTATTATTTGAAATATTTTCAATATATTGTTTTCGTTGTTCATGTGTAAATCTGGCATATTGATTGTTTTGTCGAGCATGGCGTTAAAAAATTACATCTGTGATAAATCCTTTGCTTAGTAGCTGTAACAAACCATGAACATCTTTTTATTTGTTCATCGAAAGTGACATACAAGTTCATACCATTGATATTGTCCATCTCTTTTTGTTGGTGGATGAGTATTTCCTTTCCCTGTTCTAACTAATAATCTAGAGAAAAAAAAATTACAATTTAATATTGACACAACTCTTTCACACTAGGTGATATTTAAATATTTTGGGTTTACATTATAAATTTGGATAAGAATTTAAAAAAGAGAAGGAAAAATGTAAAAATAATGCGAATATAATTTGAGTTAATTTTTTTCCCATAATATTCTATCTGATTCTATGATACATCTTAATATTTTAATTTAATATTAATAATAATTTTTTTTGTAAATAAATTATTGAGTCAATTAACCATTTTTAATGATATGAGAAATATTTTTCAACAAACAATTTTGATAATTTTATTGTTGCATAGGAGAGTAGTTAGATTTTTTTTTTTTTTTTTTTGACGAATAGTATAATTGATTATGAGTGGTAAGTTCAATGGCATTCTGGATTCTACGAAGTTGATCTGATTTTGCTACGAAACCCACCCACCAAAAGTTCAAAATTCAAAATCAAAAAGACAAAAGAAACAAAAAATATTGACAAAGTAATAGTATAATTAGATATGAGTCATGAGTCCAAAACATTCAAGGTGTCTGATAGTAGATTGTGATGTTTCAAGGTGTTTGGTTATTTTAAAGTGTTTGATGTTTGAAGGTGTTTGAATTTCGAAATTGTCTGTGATTGATTGTATGCAATACTAATAATTAATTTTTTTTATGCAATATTAATAATTAAATTTTTTGTGAAAAAAATTGTTAAGTCAATTCACTATTTTTAATGATATGAAAAATATTTTTCAAAGATCAATTTTGATAATTTTATTGTTGCATAGGAGAGTAGTTAGATTTTTTTTTTTTTGGGGTTTGTTTACTTAAAGGGAAAATTACACAAATAGTCCCTATAATTTGTGACTCGTGTCACTTTGGTCCCTGACTTTTCAATTGTGACACATTTGACCCTCAATTTTGAATTTTGTTCTAAATAAGGACAATTGAAGATACCATTGTTTAATTTCATGGGCAAAATCATCAATTTAATAAAATATAAACTAATTTGACAAAAATAAATGTCAAAAAAATGTTTTTAATTTTTAAAAAATTATTTTTATCCGCAAATGATAAAATTATGTAAAATTGATAAAAATTAATAAAAATTACATGATTAATTTTTTAAAATTAATTTTACATGATCATCTCCAAACACATAATAAAAATTAATTTGGTAAAAAAAATAAATAAATGTCTAAAAGATTTATTAATTTTACATAATTTTATTTTTAGTGGGTAGAAATAATTTTTAAAATTTCAAAAATATTTGTTTGACATTTATTTTTGTCAAATTAGTTTATATTTTATCAAATTGATGATTTTACCCTTGAAAAATCTAATGATATCTTCAATTGTTCTTATTTGGAACAAGATTCAAAATTCAGGGTCAAATGTGTCACAATTGAAAAGTCGGGGACCAAAGTGACACAAGTCCCAAACTATAGGGACTATTAGTTTAATTCACCCTTACTTAAATTACAAAATTTAACAAAGAGTAGTAATAATGAGAACTTTAAGTGTTTTTAACATTAAAAGCTGAAATTTTTACAAATAAAAATCTTATTACAATCAGATAAGAGTTAATCAACTAATATATTATCAAGTGAAAGACAAGAAAACAAGAAAGAGATAATTTATTAAAGAATAATAGTTTTTACACCCACAGGAAAATCATAAGAATATTAGGAATGAATATATCTTTAAAATTAAAGTATGAATGCAATGAAGGTACTCTGCACCATTATTTTGATGTTACAATGTTCCAAAAATTCCATTGAAGAACTCGTTAGCAACAATTTTTTATTCAACTACTTCAAAGATTACTCTATTAACCAAAACTTAGGTGACAACAAATATAGTATGATTCAACAAAGCCCATGAGTCTCTAGATACACTAAAGAAAAAAAAAAAATTGACAAAGTGATAGTATAATTGGATACCTTGATAGTCTTGATACATAGAAAACATCGAAATGTTTTGTGAAGTTGCTGGTAAATTTAAAACCTACGATCAACATCATCAGACAACACCCAAATTCAATGAGCCTCTAGATAGTATAATTAGATATGAGTCATAAGTCCAAAACATTCAAGATATTTGATAGTAGATTGTGATGTTTTAAGGTGTTTGGTTATTTTAAGGTGTTTGATGTTTGAAGGTATTTGAATTTCAAAAGATGCCTATGTTGTTTGTGGTTTTGTTGATATTTAATTTAATAAGTTTGAGAAATATTAAGTAACAAGTTTGAGAATTAATAAGTTTGAGAGGGTATTTTTAGAATACACAAAAAGTAGAAAACATGACAATTCTTCATACTTTTTAATAAGTAGATAAAGACCTTGTTAGAAATAATCTAAAACCATTTAATCCCACCTCAACCAATGGTTGGGACCTACTTTAATTTCACATTAAAGTTACCAAAAATTCATTTTTTTTCCCCAACAATCCCCTACATGAATAAAAATTGACCGAATAAAGAAAGCGGACAACGTTTACAACAAAGACGCGGAGAGAGAGCACACAGATTAACCCTATATCAGAAAAGGTAGCTATTGGCCTTGAACCTTTCGTAGTAAAAGCTTATCGGATTTACTGGCTGATCAGTGAACGTGATGTCTTGAACTGTTCTGTCGTTTGTGTAAACCGAGACAATAGACCTCACACAGGACTTAGTCCAACCATTGTTCTTGTTCTCACTTGTGTGTCCGGTATGGCCCTGAAACACTAGCCTAGTTCAGTGAGTGTATTTAAAGAATTTGGCCTTACCAATTCTTAAAGAAGTGGCCCCATTTCGCACTCACATAGGTGACCTATATAAGATATCTCATTATACCACGGTTGATTATTTATATCACTTAGGTCATTAAAGGCATTAGCTTAACCTTCCACCCCCACAGGGTATCACTGTACAAAGGAATGGGCAAGAAGATTTACCTCTTCAGTGACTCACCTGTTACACGAAATTAGGTTATCCCTTTGAACCTAGATCTTGGGATCTCCAGTCAACTAGGTTGGGTTTTCTGTTTCGGTAACATTACTAAAGGCCTTAACCCTATTCCTCTTGACAACGTCTCTACTCACTCTCAAGTTAACCCTTTGGTTAGCAGATCTGGAATGTTGTCCTTAAACTTTATATAGTCTAGAGAGGCAACTCCATTAGACAGTAGTTGTCGTATGGAATTATGACTACGACGGATATGTCTAGACTTTTCATTATACATATTACTCTATGCCCCTCCAATTACCGATTGACTATTACAATGAATACAGATAGCAGGCACAGGCCTCGGCCAACGTGGAATATCCTCAATGAACTGGCGAAGCCATTTAGCTTCTTCAGTTACTTTATCCAAAGCAATAAACTCAGATTCCATCGTTGATCTCGATATACACACTTGCTTTGAAAATTTCCAAGACACGACTAGCCCTCCGAGAGTAAACACATAACCACTAGTGGACTTGGAGTCCTTTATATCAGATATCCAATTAGCGTCACTATATCCTTCTAGTACCACTGGGTATCTGGTATAATGTAGCCCATAATCCCGAGTGTAGCGTAGATAACCTAACACCAACATAATGTCCCTCTAATGAGTGGCATTCGGATTACTCGTGTATCTACTAAGCTTGCTAACAGAGTAGGTTATATCTGGCCTTGTACAACTCATCAGATACATCAAATTTTTAATGACTCAAGAATATTCTAGCTAAGAGACACTCTCACCATTATTCTTGGTCAAATGTAGACTCACGTCTACCAGTGTCCTAGACACACTTGTATCTGATTTACCAAATTTCTCAAGTACCTTCTCAACATAGTGAGACTGAGAAAGTACAATGCCATTAGATGTTCTAGTAATCTTAATACCAGAATGACATTTGCAAGGCCCTGTAGATGCGCCCGCGTGGGCCTCATGCTACAGTTCGGACTCGATTTGTGTCGCGGTTCTTAATCTTGAACCAAAGAGTCCAAATCTGGCAAATCGTTTTGAGAAACAGATTTTTGAAAAAGTAGTGCCAAACATGGACTGCTTTGCCAGAATTACAGAGTCGCCACCTAAATATTTTTTAATGGGAAATTTAGGAAACCCTGACTCGGTGCCGAAGGCCACATGTCCGTCATCACCGGAGTTGTCTCGGCTCGGGGGCTTGGGGACGATCGGGGAAAGGCAGCTATGAGCACCCCCTTTCGCCCGGTCCGAAGACCGGCCTCTACTAACCGTGATATCCGTTTTTGAAAACTTTACGTGTTCTTATTCCGATTATCAGCCTAGAATTACTATGTTATGCGCGCAGCAAACAAGTATAGACTAGATTGCCTAATTTGGAAACAAACATTGCATATCCGTTCGGTTTGAAAATGCTTTGGAATTTGCTACTTGCAAGTAGGCTAAAATACAGATTTCAACGAGTTTTTCCAACTCAAACAATCCAACCTCCACCCACAAGCATTCAAAACAGTTTTAACACATAAGCATCTAGCCACACGTTAAGCATACTGTCATGGCAACACTCACACGCATGCGGGATGCTAAAGCATGAACACTTACATAGTACTCCATGCCAAGACAAAGAACTTATTAGCAAACATGCATGATCCAAGTCCATGTTAAGTGCCTAATGTATTGCATACAGAATGTTGCTAGAATAGGCTCGGCTATCCTAAACATGTCATGTGAAAATGCACAATTATCACGTATTCAATTTTTTGAATTGAAGTACGAATGCAGTTAGCGTGATGTACCGAGCCTAATGCATGTAATACAAAATGCATGAATGCATGCATGCATAGCATAAGGTATGCTGAATTAAACGTGCCCTAATACTAACCATTAAAGCAGGTAAGTAAAAGGGAAGAAAGAAGTGGGAATTGGGAGACATACACACCACCCACGCACACTTATTACAGATTTGCCCTCGCTCGGAGGGACCGAATAAATATTACAAATTAATTAACTACGCAAGCTAATTAATATTACAAATTGCCTAATTTAATTAACAAATTAAAATAGACTAAGAAAAGCAGTAAACGCCTCGGGGAGCGCGCCGCCATGCATAGGCTGCCTCTGTTTTCTTTCCTTCACTCCTCTGGAGGCTGTCAAAACCTCAGGACTGCTCCCTTGGACAGAGGTGATCACCACCGGCCGAACGAAATTGCCACCGACAGTGTGGTATGGCCATCGGCACAAAAATAAGCTGTCGGCAAAGAAATTGTTACCGGTCGACACATTACACTGCCGGTCGGCAGAGTGTTCCTGCAGAACCTGTAACGACAGAGGTGATCACCACCGGCCGAAAGAAATTGCCACCGGCAGTGTGGTATGGCCATCGGCACAAAAATAAGCTGTCGGCAAAGAAATTGTTGCCGGTCGGCAGAGTGTTCCTGCAGAATCAGCAAATGACAGCAACAGAGGACAAGGCGAAGCATGGCAGCACAATTCAAGGCATATATGCACCAACCATGTCCCTTATCATTGTATTGACTCAAAGGGGCATGTGCATCGATTCTCGGACCACCAATCACGCATTTCCATGCATGATGGCCCAAAGAACCAAGTATGCAACTTTGATTTCAAATGCAATGCAAACCAATCAAACAAACAAGGCCCAATTCCTATCACCAAGTCAAGGAACAAGGCATGCATGCAAGATGCAATGCAACCTAAGCATACAAGCTAGGGATGCAACATGGCATGGCAACAAGCTTATGCAAGCACACAAGCAAACATAGGGGCATGCAAATGGATGCAAAGATGGACTTAAACATGAATTAGGCAACTCAAATAAGGCCTAATACAAGGGCCAAAGTGTTACAATGAGGGACCAAATACACATGCACACATATATATGCTGAGAGGCCAACACTTAGGCACAAATTAGACAACCCTCAAGCACACTTGAAAGGGACAAATATGAGCAATTAGCATGCAACATAAGCATTGAAATCATGCTAAAACATGGTGTCAAACCAAGCATTTTCGACGCATTTGAAAGGCACAAACATGGACAATTTTCATGCGAATTTAAGAGGTGATAGGTGATGCAAAACAGCCCCGAAACATAACGAAACAACACTCAACGCATGGAATGAATCCCGAAATGCGAAATTAGGCATATGGAATGGCTTACAGCTATACAAAGCATGCATAATATGGACATGGAGCATGAAGACAGAAGCAAGATAGCCCTAAGACAAGAATTTTTACAGTTTATAACATGGCCAAACAGCAAGCAAAGATAGGGCTAAAATGGCATACAAAAACGGGGCTAACACATGGATTTCAAAGCAAGTAGCACATAGAGTATCCAAATAGTGTTGAGCCCTTCTTCAATGTTGAAGAAGGGCTCAAAATAAGCAACTTCACAGTTTATAACATGCCTCAAAACAGATCACACACAAGCAAAAAATATTATGCAAGATTATGGCATAAAGAGGGCTAATGAAGGAAGTGCTAGCTACTGTCCTCAAACAGCAAGAGGTCCTCAATCAAACATGAAGAGGACCTCAAAATATGATGATTTGAAGTTTGGGTCGGAGCCCAAAGATGTAACCACAAGGAGCTAAGATATAGGCCAAGATAATGCACAAAAGAGGGAAAGTGGGACTCACCCTTGTAGAACCAATCTTTAGCAACCTTTGGACCGAGTTTGGGAGCTTTTAACCTCTGGAGGACAGCCTCAAGCTACTGGAATGGGCGTTGGATGCCTTGTGCTATGAGTTGATGAAGAAATGGCCCAAGAACAAGGGTGTTTGATGGTTGAATGGGAGAGATATGGAGAGAGATCAAGGGTTGTATGTATGTATATCAGATATACCTGGTATATCTCTGGTTTTTTTGCTTTAAACCATCCAACCTAGACAAAGGGAGAGGAATGGTGCTCATATAAGGCAAGGGAAGCACTTAACTTACAAGCTAAGTAAAGGGAAAGGGTCAAAGGGGTTCAAGGGGGGTGCAAGGCTTCTAGAGGAAGCTAAAACAGCTGGCCAAGCTTCAAGAAGCTTGGCCAAAGGGTTCAAGCTTCTAGAAGGTTAAGAGGTTCAAAGACTCACAAGGTGCAAAACAAACACACATGTGTGTGGGGGATCGATTCTGTACACCAGCTGGAATCCACTCAATCTACAGAATGCTCCGGAAGGTCGTCGGCTAGCAAAAATTGCCGGTCAGCAAAATAAAGTGCCGGTCGGCACAATAAATTGCCGACCGGATAAATATAGTGCCGGTGGATGGCCGGTAAGGTCAAAAAACTGCCGGTTGGTGTTCAAATTGAAGCCCCGGAAGTTAGCTTTCCAATGGCGCAAACCTTGCATTAAAATTCCTCCTGTGGAAAAAGTTATGCCCATTTTGGTGAAGCCGCGCAGATTCGATCCAACCGGGATGATACCCAACTTCAACCAATCATATCTCCCCCACCCGGACTTGGCTTTAAGAGATTCTTGAGTGCAAAATGAAGCCCTGGAAGTAAGATTTCCGACGGTGGTGGCCTCATAGCTAAACTCCAAGTGTACAGATAGATAAGCCCGATTCAGCGAGGGCTGCTCAACTCGCTTCTACCCGAATTCATGCCGAACTTTTCCCAAACTAGTTTCTCCTCTCCTTTCCTCTCTTCTTCAACTCCAAACCCCTAAACAAAGTGTTTTGAAGGATTTGCCTCTCTCCTCGCCGAAGAAACTGATTCTTTGCCCTGCACATCTCTCAACACCGAGCAAACCATCAGTAGTGCCTAAGTCTTAAGGGCGGTCAAAAATGGGGTGTCTACAGGCCCATATCTTTAATGTCAAACTTGGAGTTTAACAATCTCTTGGTAGTTCTAATCATCTCATCATTACTACCAACAATGAGTATGTCATCAACTTATAGATACAAAATGACATACCCTCTGTCAGTGTCTTTGACATATACGAATTTGTCACACTCATTGATTTTGAACCCATTTGACAACATAGCATTGTCAAGCTTCTCATGCCATTGCTTAGGAGCTTGCTTCAAACCATACAATGATTTGACAAGCTTATAGACTTTGTAACGCCCTCAAATATAAAACATTAAACCCATCAAATAAGGCAAGCATTTGCATATAAACTAACTACATTCTTTTATTCATTAGAGCTCCATTACATAAGTATTACATGTTAACATCATAACAAAATGCCCTACAGGCTTACAGCTTTCCAAGTTAACACTTGGTTACAACAAAAGAGTACTAACTCGTTTACACATTAAGCCCTAGGCTTGAAGTTACATGTAATACATCAAAAGTTAAGCGACAAAAGTATGTCCGCCACTAGCCTCCCAGCTATGTCCTTGGAGGTGGCATGCTTCCTGCACCTGAAAATGATATTCCCATATAGGGTGAGCCACAACCCAGTAGAAATACACTAAACCAACCATAGACAATGACTAAAACATTAGCAATTGATAGTTGGTCAACACTGATACAATCACATAAATTACATATTTATGTCAACGACTTACAAGTCCCAATTACTTTTCATTTTCCCTTTTTCAACAGATAAGCATGCTAGCTCTATCACCATTTCCACAGATATGTATAAAAACAATATCTCACATTCAGATAAGCATAAAAGCTACATCCACATTCTCAACAGATATGTATATCAACAATATCCACAGATAAGCATACAAGCCGTATCCACATTCTACAACAGATATGTATATCAACAATACCCACAGATAAGCATACAAGCTATATCCACACTCTACAAACTCAACTGTGGGCAAAACCTCTTCATGTGCCCAGGTTGTCCACACTGATAACAAGTCAAGAGCTGCCCCCTGCCCAAACTCTGACTCGGCGGTCTAGCTGAAGAAGAAGCAGCTTTCTGACCCCCACCCTTCTGCGGGCAAACCCTCAACAGATTCGCCCAGTAGCAAATCAAACTCGCCAAGTGCTCCCAACATCACCCATTCCCGGATGGCTATACTAGCAACATCACTAATGGTCTTCCTACTAAGGGCATCGGCCACAACATTGGCCTTTCCCGGATGATAATGCAACTCAAAATCATAATCCTCGATGAACTCCATCCACCTCCTCTGCCTCAAATTCAAGACTC
>NW_021025310.1:1389880-1412242 GCF_004153795.1 Camellia sinensis
CGTCTGAGTCTTAAGGTCGGTCAAAAATGGGGTGTCTACAGTTGCCCCTCTTTGATAGAGATACATGACGGCCAAAGAGTCAAGTGTGCATTTCAATGTCAAATGCAATGCACACAAAACATACAAGGGACCCAACCTCAATCACGGTTGGTCAAGAGGCGAGGCAATGCACAACAATGCACATGCGACCTAAGCATGCAAGCAAACATACAAACATGCAATACAACTACATGGCACACACAATGCTAACAACATAACATGCACAACGCATTGAAACATGGCATACACAATGCAAGATGGACTTACACCAATGTGAGTGGACCTCAGCCACACTCACATAAGAGGCCATAAGATGAAAATAAGACAACTCGAAATGCGTGCACGCGTGCACGTAAACCGAGGACCGACCCTCAGGCACCGAAATGCCACTCTAATGAGGCATGGCAAAGACATGGAATATGGCACACTATAATGCAAAAATCAGAGGTAAAATGAGATGCAAAACAGCCCCGAAACCCGGTAAAATGAAACCCGATGCATGGAACGAGCCCCGAAACATGGATTTTGGTGCATGAAATGGTTTGCAACTATACAATACAAACATAATTTGAACATGAGATGAAAAGACAGAAGCAAGGAAGCCCCTAGACAAGAATTTTTACAGTTTAAGGCATGGCCAAACAGTAAGCACAAATGGGACTAAATTATCATACAAAAATGGCTCTACAAGGGAGGCAATGAAGCAAATGGTAGATACAAAGCCCAAACAGAAAAAGACTCTTCTACAACACTAAAGAGGGACGAAAAATATGAATACTTACAGTTTATGGAAATCCCCAAAACAATATACAAGTATGCTCAAAATGCCATGCAAGGTAGGGCCCAAAAGAGGTCAAAACACAAAGTATACAAAAAATTCATCAAACAGCCAAAGACCCTTAATGAAACATGACAAGGGGGTCAAAATATGTCCAATTTCAGTTCTGACCAAGGTCCAAAAATAGAGACACAATAGGCTAATAAATCATGCAAAAAAGGGGACCAAAGAGGGGTATAATGACAAGTGGCACATGGAGGTCCCAAACAGTGATGAGCCCTTCTTCAATGTTGAATAAGGGATCAAAATAAGCTCACTTACAGTTTATGACATGCCCCAAAACAGATTACACATAGGCCAAAAATAACATGCAAGATTAGGGCCTAAAGGAGAGATAAAGAAGGAAGTGCAAGATGGAGACCTCAAATGACAAAATTCCCTTAATGAAACATGAAATAGAGCTCAAATAAAGGGTACTTTCAGTTTTTTTCGGAGCTCAAAACAGTAAGAAAAATAACTAAAAAAAAAGATACAAAAAAATGGCCAAAAAGAGGGGAAAGGGTGCTTACCCTTGTAGACTATTCTTTAACAACTTCTTGGATCAAATTTGCTGCCTCCTAGCCTTTGAGAAGACCTCCAAGCTGCTGTAAATGGAAGTGGTGGAGTGGTGCTAGGTGATGGTGTGAAAATGGGGTAGGATTTGGGTGTTTTTTGAAGGAAATGAGAGAGGTGGAGGGATATGATGCAAGAAGCTCTTAGGGAAATTTTTGTAACCTCTAAGACAGAGCTGGAGGCTCTGTTATGTAGCCAAAAAATGGGGGAGAAATGGAGGGAAAAAGTGGGGGGGAAATGGATCAAGTTTCCCCCCCCGGATATAGATTTTTTGGGGGAAAAAAGTATACAGCTGGAATATACACACCCTGAGGAGCAAGGCCGGCCAGTTTTTGGAGCTGCAGGTGGCCGGCCGGCCACCCCCCATGGCCGGCCGGCCAAGGGTCAAAAGGGCCAAGGTGAAGCCGGCCACCAACTTTTGGTGTCCTCCCAGGTGTCCTCAACACAACCCTGTGGTTCAAAATTGTCAACTGTAAAACAGGAGAGAGAATAGGCCATTTTTAAGAAGGGTTCAAAAGGATCAGGTGGAATTACTGGCCGGCCACCAACTTTTGGTGTCCTCCCATGTGTGTACAACACAAATATGGGGGTTAGGATTGAAGAAAGTGACCCTAGGGTGGTCAACATTAGCTTGGAAGTGAGAAAAACGGGCGTCGGAGGGCGCCGGAGGAATATAACTGGTTGCTGAAACAATTGCTGGCCTCCCACCCTTCTACGGCCTTCCTGGTGATGAAACAGAGGTACCTGCCAAAAATGAACGAAAACCGATGCAAAACGAATGTTCGGGGGCCAGAACGCGCAGTTCGGGGCCCCGAAAACTGCCTCTTAAGCACCGAAAGTGGCATTCGACCACGAAGTGGGTCTCTCAGACCTTAGTGTCCCTCAGAAGGGAGTAAATAAGATGTATGCCAAAAACCGAAGCAAATGGAGGTGGTTAAGCGGTCCCGAACTGAGGCACACGGCCAACGGCTCCAAAAAATCGAAAACCGGACTCCAAACGGGCAAAATGGCCTACGACCACAAAACGTAGCCTACGGCCATTGAGAGATGATCTACGAGACCTCTCCCTCCCTTCGCGAAGAGGAAACAGAGAAAACCGAGCCTGGTTCACAAACCGAGGCAAAGCATGAAAGAGTCCAGAAGTCCGGAGGCAAGGCTCGCAGCCGAGACTCTAAAACCTCTGAACGAACACAATATGCAACATCACCAAGCGCTCAATCAGTGACGTCTGAGTCTTAAGGTCGGTCAAAAATGGGGTGTCTACAGTTGTCCCTCTTTGACAGAACTCGAAAGTCATAAGAATGACGGGAGTGAATGTCAAAGCCCAGAGATGACCCATTTTTGACAAGGCCGAAGACTTAGACAAAGCAGACAAGATAGACAAAGATGTGTCCGCAGGCATGCCCGCGGGCAGGGGCAAAATGCAAATGATAATGCAAGAAGCCGAACATAACTTAAGATTATGCAAAGAAACATGGGGACGTATCCTGGTGTTTAGGGACGTATCCCAAGCTTTAGGGACGTATCCCGGTGGTTAGAAAAGAAGGAGAAACATAGGGACGTATCTCGGTGTTCCGTGAGGAATGTGAAACATAGGGACGTATCCCGGTGTTCCGCAAGGATTGAGAAACATAGGGACGTATCCTGGTGTTCCGCAAGGAATGTGAAACATAGGGACGTATCCCGGCGTTTCAGAATGGTGTGAGCATTGGAACGTATTCCGAACACTTTTAACCGAAGAGGGAGAAACATAGGGACGTATCCCGGCGTTTCAGAATGGTGTAAGCATTGGAACGTATTCCGAACGCTTCTAACCAAAGAGGGTCTAACATAGGGACATATCCCGGCGTTTAGAATGGTGTAAGCATTGGAACGTATTCCGAACGCTTCTAACCAAAGAGGGTCTAACCCGTCGCACGCGCAAGGAGAAAGAATGAGAATCGCAAGTGAATTGGTGCAAAAAAATGCAAGTAATGAGCATAACAATGCGAGATAGATGTGCATAATCAATGCAATGAATGGGTATAACAATGCTAGTGAAGTGGGTGCATAACAATGCAATTGGAACGTGCATCACAATGCAAGCATGAGAAGTGCATAACAATGCGGGTGGAAGGATGCATAACAATGCAAGTGGAATGCGCCTGACAACGCATATTTGAAACAAAATGCCGAATAAGGGAATACAAGCCTTAACGAGACCAGATTAAAACGCGACCTCCGATTTACCTTTCGGAGGGGTTTGCAACACATTCAGCTCAAAAACGGGCACTCCCTGTTCACATTAGAGAGAGATAACATCTGTTGTTGCTTTAATTGCCATTCTGACTTGAAGCAGGCTTAAGCTTGAGGTCGAGATACACTCATACTTCGGAGTAGTGACAAGGCCTGAGGAGGTACATCCGGAGTACAATCACGGAATCCGCTGAAGGTGAAATACACTCAGGTGCTTCGATTTTCCCTCTTTTCTTTTGCTTTGCAGTCCGGAATTTATATAGCTTCAGATAGGTCCTTGTTTTACTGTTCTGACATGACCTGGGTTGAACCCTGCGGTTTTCGAAAGAACAAATTTCCTTTTTTGCACAAATGTGGAGAATGGCACAACACTCTGAGCACACAACAAATCATTTTTTGAAATTGAGAAAATGAGTTCTCGACCAAGTATTGAGCCCATGACTGAACACAGCGAAAAAAAAAAGACTCAATAACGAAAAACAAAAGGTAAACAACCTAAACACATCGAGACACGCTCGGAATGACTCAAAGCAAGAATCGAGACAAACAAAACTAAAGACACGACACACAGACGTGCACAGGGAGCCTGTTTCACCGGGTATTGTCTCCCACCCTTTCTCATTTGTGGTTCTCACATCACTCGGCCCTCAAGCTCTGTTTTTCTGAAAAAGCCCTCTTCTCACTTTTCCTCTCATCGCATATCTCTCTATTCTTCAATCTCTCATTTTTCATCCCTCCCCTGGGTGGTTGATGGATAAACAGCAAATTGTGGGCTCGTGCCCCTAGCATTCTGCTAAATTCTCTTTCTTCCGCTCACAGCTAGTGAATTCCTCCCACGGAAAGGTTGCGCTACAACTGGGTGTGTAGCAAGTCTGCAGCTAACATCAGTTGATGATGCTTTGCTGGGGAGTTTGGACGTGATAAGATCTGTCCAGATGATGGAGTGGAATATCTTGCCCCATTCTAGTTCGTGCTTCGCACTTTGCTTGATACCTCGTTGCTTGGAGGATGTGAGAGCTTTCTGCCCTTTGTTGTGCCCTTTTCTGGCGAATATGGTGCCCTTTCCGACAAGTAGAGTGCCCTTTCTGGCAAGTATTTTGACAAAGGGGAAAAGACAGAACACCTGACTCAACTGTGCCCCTAGTTCATCATTTTGACCATTTTTTGTTTTTGCTTTCTACTAAAACAGTTTTGACCAACATGAGAGTTAGATTAACGCGCTTGTTCGATTTTCTAATTTAAAATCATGCAAGTTGGGCTATGAGCACTGAGAGTTTTCCTTTTTTGGGTCCGAGAAATGGTCCAGTTTTGAAAAATGGAGTACTTTTCGAGAAGATTAGTCAACCTCAGTAAAAATTCTCAAAAACTATTTTTGCAAATGACCACTGTTCAACGAGCACGGAACCTACTCTTGAGATGCACAACCTCGGATCCATAGCAATGGAAAATTGCCCTTTGCTTGAGGGGAACTGCATGGCAACGGAAAGTTGCCCCTTGTTTGAACGGCACCGCGACGCGTTGAATGGCAACGGAAAGTTACCCCTTGTTTGAACGGCGCCACGGCGCATTGAATGGCGACGGAAAGTTGCCCCTTGTCTGAATGGCCCCGCAGTGCATCAAATGGCAACGGAAAGTTGCCCCTTGTTTGGATGGCACCGCAGCGCATTGTAGGCAGTCCTCAGAGCGACGAACACAACCAAATCCTCAGATACAGAGAAGACAAAGATGACTAGAACCATCACATGGACACAATCGAATTGTTTTACGGCTGGACTTCAGAATAAAGTTGCCTACGTATCCCAAAGATGGGAATCAAGCCTTACGTAGTTCGGGGTTAAGGTACACTCGGGTATTAACCTCTCCTTTTTAGGCTCTAACTTTTGCAAAGCGCCCGTCGCGGGTTTTCGACCTTGCGAGCTTTGTTTTTCTTTTCTTTTCAATTCTTTTCTTCTTTTTTTTCTTTTCATCTTTTCTTTTCATTTTCTTCTTTTTCTTCTTCTTTTTTTTTTTATTCTTTGCATTTTTCTTTTTTTGTTCTTTTTTGTTCTCTTTTTTTTTTCTTGCTCTAACTTTTGCCTAGGTCGCCCTTCCGGGGTTTTCGACCCAGCGAGTCTCTCAAGGGTAAAAGTGTAGCTTTGTCCATGTCAAATGGTTTTGAGATCCTGAAGTCATCTGAATCCAGGAGAATGGCTGCTGTATTGATTCGCTGAAGAACCCATCTTCCTTTCTTCGGGCACATCAGACATTTTTGCCCCTAGTTAGAGGGGTGCTTCTGTTCTAGCTTTACAAGTTTCTTCTGACGAGATCTGATCTTCTTGATCTGACTTTGGTGCCTCTTGATCGAGGGCTGCTTCCAATCTGGCCACACAGGCTTCCCTTGATGGTCGATCGTTGAACACTTCGAATTGTGGTTCAAGGTTTTAAAGCAAGGACTTAAGTGTTGAGGCTGAGAGCGATCCTAAGCTGTACAATCTCAAGAGCGATTCCACACAGGTCTTCGCAAGATCGCGCAAAACATTTTGTTTTTGAAAGTTTTTAAAGAAGCGACAAATCGCTCGCGTTGAAGATAGTATGGAACCAGTCTGGGTCAAGCCAGGGTCCTTCTCAGTACTCATGCCGACGGGCATTATTTCAATCATTAAAGGCTTAGCATGCATCTCTTTCTCTCAAATGATCAAATTTTGCAAAACCCGAGGAATTCCTTCCTCTTCGTTTTCACCGCAGTGTTCAAAAAGTTTTGAAAAACTTAGGTCAATGCAATGATTTTGGGGTGCAAAAGAGTAGGCGAAAAGTACTGCCGTTTTATTCAAACTTTCTGGCACAATTGGCACACGGCCGAGGCAAACACAAGAGCGTGAAAAACCACTGCTGTTTCATTCAAATCTGTCGGCACAACTGGCTCCCTGGCAGAAACAGACTCAAAACAAAACGAAAAGACAAACATAAAACAAAATGGTGACGCCCGAGGTAACACCCCCCGGAATCACCCGACTCCTATACAACAGGACTGACTCGATACAACAAGACAGACCCGAAACAAAAGAGACTGACTCAAAACAAAAAGACAGACTCAAAACAAAACAACAAAACTGACCCAATACCCAAGTTAGAAAGCACAAAAACTGGTATTTGCACATTGCTCAGAACAGTGCGTGCCATTCCCACGTCTAGAGTAAATCGAGTGCCACCCGCAGCTGGTTCAATCTCTGATCAGATCACATTATCCCCCCACAAATTCACTGATCAAGTGCCGATAGACTTTGCAGGACCTGGTGCGGGGATGACCCCGTTGTTAAACAGATTTTGTATCTCATGGCGGAGACGGACACAACTGTCGGTGTCAAGACCGGTTTGTTGATGGAAAGCACAGTACTTAGTCGGGTCATGTTTTGGAGGGAGAGGATCAGGTAGAGGCCGTTGCTCTAACGGTTTCAGATGTCCTTTCCTGAGTAGGACCCCCAGGGCTTTAGACAAACACATATAGAGTGGGGTGAAAACCCTCTTGCCTCGGGGTAGATAGTCTGAAGTTCGATGGTTTGAAGTGGATGCACCAACAAAGGGGGTGGCTGCTCTTGGTGTGGTGGTGGCGACCATGCCCACTTCGGAAGATCTTGCAGCTGCGTCACCGCTGGTGGTCACATTCGAACTACGGGTAAATGCCCTCCTGGGCTGCTCCTTCTCCTGGTCAATGAGGCCCTGCTTCATAGCATCCTCGATCTGTACTCCCATCTCATGCAAATCTGAAAAGGTAGGGAAGGGGAACACGATCATTTTCTGCATTAGTTTGGGCTGGAGGTTGCGCACAACCATCCGTATTTGATCCTTATCCGTTGGCCTAATGGTCATCATTGAGGCTTTGGTCCTCCAGCGGGCCACGAATTCTGAGAAGCTCTCCTTCGGCTCCTGCCTCATCGTCTCAAGATCACGGGTCGTAATCTCGATTTGGGTATTGTACGAATATTGTGCGACGAAGGCCTCGGCCATCTCCTCCCAGCTTCGTTTCACTAAATCCTCCAATTTGGCATACCAGATGACCGCAATACCCGACAGGGTCCAACCAAAAAGGGAGAGCTTCTGTAATCTTGTCAAGCCCATCGGGCGCAGAACATCTGAAAACAAACTCCGGTGGACCATGGGATCTCCTGACCCGTCAAAACGGTTGATGTGAGGCATCTTGAACCTGTCCGGCAGTGTCACAACTGCGTCGGTGTACCCGTCCTCAATGTTTGGGATGGACTTTACCCCCTGGGATTTCTTGAACAACTTTTCAAGCTTGCTCAACTTCAACGCTGTATGGTCTACCTCGAACTCAAAGGGAGAGTCCGATGGGTTGATTGGTACTTTAGACAGCTGGGGTAAGATTGGGGGCAGAGCCGGCCCTGTCGGAATGTCTGTACCTTCTTGGACATTTGGCGTCTCCCCGGGTATTGGATCTACTGGTGGGGGGGAGCTTGATGCGAAGCAGATGCTCCGCTTTGCTGTTGCAATATGGTGATTAGCTCTGCCTGTTGGGCCATGACCGCAGCCTGCTGTTTGGCGAATTCAGCTTGGCGGACAGCATCTTGCTGCATGAGTTTCATACTTTCTTGCATCTGGCGCATCATTGCCTCCATCCCTGATGTGTTCTGCTAATCCATCTAACTGACTGGTATCTATCCCTGTAGTAGAAACTGAGACCTCAGCCTGACTGTTCACTGGTGGGTTAGATAAGGGCCACTGATCTGGTAACTGCTGAACTGGTGATTTGTGCCTGACTGGCCCTTTTACCTTGCCTCTGGCAAAGGAACACTCTCTGACCTGACAAAGTCTATCAGCACAAGTTCGATGAACCTTGGGGGATATCGGAGTCTTCTGAAGCTATGGTTCCCAGACTACCTAGCAAAACGGGAAACATGCAGCATCTCAGCCTGATTTCATCTGAACAGATATGAGCCTATTTGAATGAGTGTGCTCTCTACTGAATTCTGCCCCAAAATTCGGCTTGTAAACCGTTACCCTCGGGTAAACTGAATCCCAAAATACTGAACTGGTGCCCGCGGGCCTGATGCCCAAACTTGCAAACTGATACATGCTTTCCTGTAGAGACGCACTCTAAAAGCACATAACAGATAAGTGAGAGCCAAAACACCCCTATGTTGGGGTAGGGTTTCCCTGTCCTATTTTGTCAGGAGCTAGGGTTTCACTACGCACGCAGCGGTTTCAAACAACCTATAAACGGGTAAGCAACCTGTCCTAGTTTGGAATGGTCACTGTGGATCCGAATATGCACTAGGTCGAATGGTCAAAGAGGGTGCCCCGGTAAAACCGGGGTTTGTGTTCCCATACTGGCAGAGCCCACGACCGGTCAGCCTTATGGTCATGCCTTGACAAGACAAGCCTCCGGCAAACCGTTCAGGAATAATAGATGGCAAACACGGTGTTCTAGGCGCACAAATGCAAATGCAATGCAAAGAAACACATAAGTGTAATCGAAACCGGATATCATGAGTTCGAGTCAAGTTCTCTAAATCCCCAGCGGAGTCGCCAGAAACTGTAGACGTCCCCGAACGCCCCGGGAGGGTGAGTCCCGTTCCGTTCATTTGGGGTTACTACAGCTCATGGACTCTAGAATTGTCACGGTTCTTAATCTGAACCAAAGAGTCCAAATCTGGCAAATCGTTTTGAGAAAACAGATTTTTAGAAAAGAAGTGCCAAACATGGACTGCTTTGCCAGATACAGAGTCGCCACCTAAATATTTTATTTTGGGAAATTTAGGAAACCCTGACTCCGTTGCCAAAGGCCACGTGTCCGTTATCACCAAAGTTGCCTCGGCTCGGGAACTTGGGTACGATTGGGGAAGGTCACTTTCGTGAGCACCCCCGCTCGCCCGATCAAAGATCGGCCTCTACTAACCATGATATCAAGTTTTGAAAAACTTGTGTGTTCTTATTCCGGTTATTAGTCTAGATTTACTATGTGATGCGCGCAGCATACAAGTATAGACTGGGTTGCCTGAATTGGAACAAAACATTCCTGTTGTTTTTTGAAAGATGGTTTGCTACTCGCAAGTAGGCTTAAAATGCAGATTTTGCCACCCTCAGGTTGGGCTTAGAAAGATGGTTTTGCACTATCTAGTGGGCTTAAAACTCACAGTCAATGATTTGTTCCAATCCAAGTAACCCAACCTTCACCCACAGGCATTCAGGCAGTTTATATCACATAAGCACATAGCCTCATGGTAAGCATGCTATTCATGGCAGTCACTCACACACGCATCAAGGATGCTAAGCATAAACTTACCGTAGTTCCAAGCCAAAAAGAAGCTAAGTTAGAATCCATGCATGATGCCTAATTATACAGAAATGCCTATGCAACACATGCAAAATGAATTATAGCAGGCTCGACTATTCTAAACATGGCATATGAGATGCAACAGCTAACATGTACTCAATTTGGAAATTGAAATCAATGCAGTTAGTATGATGCGCCGAGCCCGGTGCATGCAAAACAGATGAATGATGCAAACATGTTGTCATACTGTGCTAATTTAAACATGCCCAATCTAACCATCATAAGCAAGTAATTAAAAGGGAAGAAAGACGTGGGGTTGGAAGACATACATCACACACACGCACACTTATTACAGTTATGCCCTCGCGTAGAGGGTCCGAATAAATATACAGTCCCGAATAAAAGAATAGTACAGTCCAAATAAATATTACAGTCCAAATATGTACAAGTTCATAATTAATTAACAAATTAACTAAGAAAATAAATAAACTGGCATGCAAGCCAGGGACGGCCGTGATTCCATTCCGGATGATGAATGATGCATGCCCGGGTTGCCTTTGCGCGGAAATCCATGACGATGCCCCAATTAGCCTCTGTTTGCACCTGTTCTTGAAATGCGTGCCAAGCCTCGAAAGACCGCTGATTCTTGATTTGCTGCATCAGAGAGCAGGAAAGGGGCATAGCAATGTATTTTCACAAATGTATGCATGCCTCAATCCTCGTGCCACCAATCACGCATCTCGATGCATGATGGCCGAGGAGTCGAATTGCACAACTCAATATAGAATGAATGCACATATAAACACAACAAGACCTAACTCCATCATGGGTAATCCGGAGTGTCGGTGACTGGGGAATTGAGACACGTTCCGTCACTCAGAGTACGAAACGTACCTCGTTTCCTGTGCCCGGGGTAACTCCTATCCCGAACACGATGCAAGATGCATGAGATGCATGACATGCAACTAAGATACAACCCTAACATACCCAATGTCATGGAATGGCATATACGCTGCACGAGGTAATACACAACAGAGCATACACAATGCTATGGATGGAATGGCATACACAATGCAATAATGGGCTTACACCAACGTGAGAGAGCCTCAGCCACACTCACATAGGAGGCCATCAGATGAAAACAAGACAACTCGAAATGCGTGCACGCGTGCACGCAAACCGAGGACCGACCCTCAGGCACCGAAATGCTACTCTAATGAGACATGGCAAAGACATGGGGTATGATATGCTATAATGAAAAAATCAGAGGTAAAATGAGATGCAAAACAGCCCCGAAACCCGGTAAAATGAAACCCGATGCATGGAACGAGCCCCGAAACATGGATTTTGGTGCATGAAATGGCTTACAACTATACAATACAAACATAATTTGAACGTGAGATGAAAAGACAGAAGCAAGGCATCCCCTAGACAAGCATTTTTACAGTTTAAGGCATGGCCAAACAGTAAGCACAAATGGGACTAAATTATCATACAAAAATGGCTCCACAAGGGAGGCAATGAAGCAAGTGGTAGATACAAAGCCCAAACAGAAAAAGACTCTTCTACAACATTGAAGAGGGACGAAAAATATGAATACTTACAGTTTATGAAAATCCCCAAAACAATATACAAGTATGCTCAAAATGCCATGCAAGGTAGGGCCCAAAAGAAGTCAAAACACAAAGTATACAAGTTTGACTCTTTGGCTATCATGCATTGAAAATGGTTGATTGGTGGCTTGAGAGCCAAGTGCCATACTCCTTTGAGCATGAAAAATGATAAGGAGTGTGGCAGTACACACATTGCTTGAAAAATACAATGTTGTGCCTCTGTTGTTCTCTGCTGCAGCAAAACCAGAAGCTTGGAAAAAGGGGTGGTCGATCAGCCACTTATAGTAGGCGACCGACCAGTGTGGGTAGCCGACCGACTAGTTAAGGCGGCCAACAGCCACTTTTTGTGGCCGACCGGCCACCAGTCCATTTTTGTGCATAAGTGTATCTGAGTTAAGGCAGAAACAGTCTGGAGGTTTGTGCAATTTTCGGAGGTTGATGCGTCTGCAAATAGAGGCAATAGAGATCATGGCGATGAGTTTTCAGTAGGACTCAACTGAGCATGCATGTCTCCCTTGCCCGCGAGGCCACTTTACTTGCTTTAATTATTTAGTTGTAGCTAATTATTTGATTTGAGTATTATACTTAATTAGCTTAGCGTAGCTAGTTATTCAATTTCAATATGTTGTAATTAATTAGCTTAGAATTGTTAATTAGTTGTTTTGTAATAATTAGCTTAGCTTAGTGTAGCTTAGCTGATTTATTCAGACCATCCTTCAAGAGGGCACAATGTTTTAATAAGCGTACGTGTGTGTGTGCATGTCTTCCAACCCCACGTCTTTCTCCCTTTTATTTAACCGCTTACGATGGTTAGTTTTAGGGCATGTTTTGATTAGCATACCTTATGCTTTGCATGTTTGCATCATTCAAACTGCTTCATATTTCAATACTTATTTGAATACATATTTCAAAGCATAGTATCAAATTGTTGCATTCATATGCATCTTAGATAGCCTAGCCTATTTAGTTGTATATTGCATGTATTGCATTAGGCATTGTTAACATAGTTAGGATCATGCATATTTCTAACTAGCTTTTGTTTTGGCTTGGAGTACATTGTAAGTTTTACGCTTTAGCATCCTTGCATGAATGTGAGTGTTGCCATGATAGCATGCTTGCCATCAGGCTATTTGTTTAAATGATTAACTGCATGAATGCCTGTGGGTGAAGGCTTTATTGCCTGAATTGGAACAATTCGATAAATGTGAGTTTTAAGCCCACTTTGCGAAGTGGCAAATCATGTTTTAAGCCCACTTGAGAGTGTCAAATCCGCGCTTTAGTCCACTTGCGAGTGACACTTTCAAACCATTTTCGAAAACAAACATGAGTTATTTTGTTCCAATTATCGTGACTTGGTCTATACTTGTATGTGTGCGCCACATAGTAAAATTAGATTAATAACCGGATAAGAACACATGAGGTTTATAAAATAACATATCACGGTAGTAGAGGTCGATCTTTTGATCGGGCGAGTAGGGGTGCTCATTGCATGACCTTCCCCTCTCGTACCCAAGTTTCCGAGCCGAGACAACTTTGGTGATAACAGACACGTGGCCTTTGGCACGAGTCAGGGTTTCCTAAATTTTTCAAAAATAAAATATTTAGGTGGTGACTCTGTAATCTGGAAAAGTAGTACAGTTTTGGCATTATTTGATTCAAAATTTGATTTTCCAAAATGATTTGCCGGATTAGACTTTTTGGTGTTTATCAGTCTCACATTACACTTTGTGAGATTAGATTCAGAACCGTAACAGGAGTCCGAACTGTAGTAAGACCAATTCGCGCCTCTCCGAAAGGGGGGCGCGCGAAGAAAGTCGGGTCTACACCTACCATAAAATTCTAAAAATTCTAATTAACACATAAATCAAATCAATTTCTGAATTGGATGCTGATAAGGCTTTCAATTTGCAAACCGAAATGAAAACAAGAGCAGATCTTTCTACGCTAAACAGATATAAACACAAAATAATGCAATGCACATGTAATTAACTCATGATTTCTTTTTAATTACTTGTTAGGCACACTTAATCATGAATTAACGTTAATTATGGGTCGGGGTTGTTACAGTCTTTCCCCCTTAAAGAGTTTGGTCCTCCAAACTCGAATTACCTTCGATTTGGAAGAATATTGGGTTCAAAGGGAACAGTTCAGGGTATCTTTTCATCATATCTTCCTCCGTCTCCCATGTTGCATAAATTTCTCCATGGTTCTACCAATCCATCTTTACTAACGGAATTTCCTTGTTTCTCAATCTTTTGATTCGGCGGTTCACAATCTGTATGGGTCTTTCCTCATAGGTATAATCATCCTTTAAAAGTACATGAGTTGGATCTATCACATGTAATGGATCTCTCAGATAATTCCAAAGCATAGAGACATGAAAGACATTATGCATGTTTTCCATTACCGGAGGTAAGGCTACCCGATACGTCACGAAATTGATCTTTTCAAGAATCTCATACGGCCAAACATACCTTGGTGCCAACTTGCCTTTTACTCCAAATCGTGTTTGGCCCTTCATCGGAGTTACCTTGTTAAACACATGATCTCCGACTTCATATTCCCTATCACGCTTTCGAACATCAGCATAACTCTTTTTTCGGCTCTGTGCGGTTTTCAGTCTCTGTTGAATCAGCTTTACGTTTTCAGTTGTTTCTTGCACGAGTTCCGGTCCCAACAATGGTCTGTCGCCTACTTCGGCCCAGTAAACCGAAGATCGACACTTCCTGCCATACAAAGCTTCATAAGGAGCCATTCCGATGCTTGAATGGTAAATGTTGTTATACACCAACTTAGCTAATGGTAAATAGGTCTCCCAATTTCCTTGGAAATCTAACACACACATTCTGAGCATATCTTCTAAGGTTTGATTGGTTCGTTCCGTTTGACCATCTGTCTATGGGTGATAGGCACTACTAAACCTCAGTTTTGTCCCCAAAGCCTGTTGCAAACTCTGCCAAAATCTTGACACAAACTTTGAATCCCTGTCAGATACAATGGACACTGGCACCCCATGCAATCTCACAATCTCATTCATATAAATATTGGTCAATTTGTCAGCATTGTAAATAGACTTAACAGGTAGAAAGTGGGTAGATTTAGTCAAACGATCAACTATAACCCAGATAGAATCAATACCTCGAGAAGAGCAAGGCAATCCCACAATGAAGTCCATGGTAATGTGCTCCCATTTCCATTCTGGTATTGGAAGTGGCTGTAATAAACCAGCGGGTCGTTGATGTTCGGCTTTGACTTGTTGGCATTGAAGACATCTCGTCACAAAATCTGCAATACACTTTTTCATCCCAAGCCACCATAAATTTTGTTTCAAGTCATGGTACATCTTTGTATTCCCTGGATGCATAGCAAATTTAGTATTGTGAGCTTCAGACATACCACGTTTTCTCAAGTCACAACAATCTGGTACACAAAGACGATTCTAAAATTTCAGTACATTGCTCTCAAGTATAAACCCGGGCCTTGGTTTTAAGTCAATTTCATCTACAAACTTTTTCAGGAACTCATCTTCAAGTTGCTTCTCTTTAATTTCTTCAATGATTACGGGTTGGGCAGAGACAACAGCTAAGATTCCACCTTGTTCTCACAATACAACTTCAATCTCATTCTTTTCCATATCACATAGCAGTTCTTTCTGACTGGTGAGCAAACATATCAAATTTCCCATTGATTTTCTACTTAAGGCATCTGCTACAGTATTAGCTTTCCCTGGGTGATACAAAATCTACAAATCATAGTCTTTAATTAGCTCCAACCATCTCTTCTGTCTCATGTTCAATTCTTTTTGGGTGAAGAAATATTTCAAGCTTTTAGGATCAGTATACACTTCACAAGTTAGCCCATACAAGTAGTGACGCCAGATTTTCAAGGCAAACACCACAACTGCCAGTTCAAGATCATGAGTTGGGTAATTCTTTTCATGAGGACGGAGTTGTCGAGATGCTTAGGCAACCACCTTCCCATTTTGCATTAGCACACAACCCAAACCCTTGTAGGATGCATCACTGAAGGTAGACTCTTTGAAGGTAGACTCTCTCTGATCATTCCAACCAAATGATACATTTTTCTGAGTTAGCTGGGTCAATGGCATAACAAGTTTTGTGAGAACCAGTAAGCCCTAGAAAGCTTCTAATTTCGGATACATTGGTTGGTCTTGGCCAGTCAACAATGGCTTCAATTTTTTGTGGGTCCACCGATATACCATCCCGGTTGATTACATGGCCCAAAAAGGCTATGTTGTTCAGCCAGAATTCACATTTGAATAGTTTTGCATATAATTTGTTTTCTCTCAGAATCTGTAAGGCAGTTCTCAAATAATTCTCATGTTCTTCCCTACTTTTTGAGTAAATCAATATATCATCAATAAAAACAACAATAAACTCGTCCAGAAATTGTTTGAACACTCTATTCATAAGGTCCATGAAGGCAGTAGCTGCATTGGTTACCCTAAATGGCATGATGAGGAATTCATAATGCCCGTATCTAGTTCTGAATGCGGTCTTCTATACGTCTTCTACTTTGACCTTCAAATGGTGATACCCGGATCTAAGGTCAATCTTAGAAAACACTTAGGCTCTCTAAAGTTGATCAAACAGGTCATCAATTCGGGGCAGGGGGTACTTGTTCTTGACGATTACTTTGTTCAACTCACGGTAGTCAATACACAGTCTCAAGGACCCATCTTTCTTTTTAACAAACAACACCGGAGCACCCCAAGGTGAGCTATTCGGGCAGATAAACTTCTTGTCTAAGAGTTTTTGGAGTTGGGCCTTTAACTCTTTCAATTCTGTAGTCGACATCCTATAAGGAGTCTTGGAGATAGGTTAAGTTCCAGGTGTTACTTCAATAGTGAATTCAATTTCCCTATCGATTAAGTTCCCAGGTAGATCATTGGGAAACACATCAGGAAAATCACTAACCACAGAAATGGTTTCTACACTGGTACTATCTACGAATTCAATCAATGCATAACACAAGTAGCCTCGACAACCTTTTCTTAACAATTTCTTGGCTTTCATGAATGAAATCAAGTACGGCGGAGGAACTACCCCATTCCCAGTGAAAGTAAACTCAGGCATACCAGGTGGTTTAAATGTGACGGTTTTGTTCACACAATCAATAGTAGCACAATATTTAGTCAGCCGATCCATACCCAGAATACAATCAAAATGATCAATGCTTAAGGGCAACAAATCCATATATAATGTCATACCACCAATCAAAATATCACATGCCGGGTATACATAAGCACATATCATGGAACCCCCAGATGGTGTAGATACAGATAATAGACAGTTCATAGGTTTTAATGGCCTAGTTAATTTCTGAGAGAAAGCATGCGATACAAATGAATGCGTAGAGCCAGAATCAATTAACACATAAGCATTCTGAGCACAGATAGAAATTGTGCCTGACACCACAGACTCAGTGTTCTGCACATCACCAGGCACAAGTGCAAATACTCGACCCTGCTTCAAAGCCTCTTTCCTGGTGTTGGCTTTCATATTCATCTTGGATGCAAAAGCGGATCCAGCTGAACTTGCCACTGGACGGTTGGCATTTTCAAGCCTGATAGGACAATCCTTCATCACATGACCGGTTTTTCCACACCTGAAATAGGCACCTGAAGCTCGATAGCAAACCCCCTTGTGTTTTCTACCACATTCTGAGCAAGTCGGTGTAGTACCACTACTTTGGCTTGAGCCACTGTAAGATCCCGTATTTTGTCTCTTATTCACAGTAAATGAACGACTCTTTTTGAAACTATTTCTAGACCTTTTTCCCATCCAATCAGTTCGTGGGACGAGGGTTTGTTTCTTTGCTGCCAAAATAGCTTCTGCCATTAATGCCCTGTCTAACACATTCACATACGTGGGTAGATTCAGAACTCGCACCCGATCCAGTATATCTAAATCCAGTCCACTCTCAAATTTGCGGGCCTTCTTGTAGTCCATGTCCACCATATGAGGAGCAAACCTGGCTAACTCAATAAATTTAGCTTCGTACTCAGCTACGAACATTCTGCCTTGTTTGAGTTCTTGAAATTCTGAAACTTTCTATCCCGAAAGCACTGGGGAAAGTACTTGTCATAGAAGATTGTATTAAATTGAGCCCATGACATATTTTCATTGCCATTCCGAACTAGTAACCACAATCTCTAAGCTTCGTCCTTCAGAGTATACGTAGCCAATAAGACTTTCTGAATCTTAGAACAGGGAAATACTTCAAACAGTCTCTCCATCTCCAACAACCATGTTTCAGCCTTTAACAGTTCAATTCCTCCAAGAAAGGTTGGCGGTTTCATTTTCATGAACTTCAGAGTCAAAATTAATAATGTTGTTATTGTCCGGTTCAATTTGGGCTAGTGGGGGTGGAGGAGGTAGAGGTTGTTGCCTCTGTTATTACATTACCACCTCAGTTAAAGCTGTAAGTATTTGTTCCATTCTGTTCATGCGAGTTTCTGAAGATTCACTTACATCGTTTCCCCTTGCATTCTCAATTTTGCTATAGGGAAACAGAAGGGCAATAAACCTAGGCAAATAGTCCTTACCATAATGTTCAAACATTCATTTTAATGTCATGTATGCATGATCAATTCCAGTTTTCATTCATTTTTTTTTAACCCACTTACATACATGTTGATGAGATGCCCCTATTTCTTACTAGAACACCCTGTAGCTCCTATGGACTCATGTGTGCGGTATAATTCGTGCTCTGATACCACTCTGTCACGACCCGAACCCGCCCCTATGAGTTTAGCATCGTAATCGACCAGTAATCCTTGGATTACCAAAGGCCTCTTGACATAATAACATATAGTAGGGGTTACGGAAGCAAATATACTAAACATACATAGTCCATAGAGCTGTGCAGACATACATGGAACAGATAACTTAAAACTTTTTATAGACTTGTCAGTGGCGACATAAGTACAATATTTACACATCACTCCAAGTACATGTTATCAGAAATCTTGTCCAAATACAACATGGTATAAACATAGTCTAATATGATTACAAAAACAGCCACGAAACTTGACTTCATTCGAAATCTCCTCGGGAGGCACAAAGGTTGGCTGACAAAACTGAAACATAGGCCGTCAACTCTGGGCCTGGTCACGTGCCTACTCACCTACATACATAATATAAATAGTGAGCGATCGCCCAGTGAATAATAACAGAGTAAAGATTTTACTGAATGATGTCCATACAAAAACAAAGTCTTGTACACAATCGGATGTCATAACAGAGTAGATTCATTGGCGTGGTTACATTTGTATTCATAACTTAAACATATATCATATCATAGTACATGGCATATCCATTAGTATTAACAAATCCGATGACCCACAATGGACTGCCATGAAGGCTTTCTGATGACTCATGTGCACAGAGACGTTTTCGATGACCCATAAAGGGACTCGATGACCCGTAAAAGGACCTGATTACCCATAAAGGGACCTGATGACCCATGAAAGGACTCGATGACCCATAAAAGGACGCATATCATATGATGCTAAGGATGCCACGAATAACTTTCAGAATTTTGGACAATCATTCATTCATTCATTCAAAACATAGCATTTCAAAAACTAATTATTACATGTCATAGCGTTCAGAAAATATTTAACATTGAACATAACTTTACAAAGTTATTACTCACAAATAACTGGTAGCTCCGAATAGACGGCGAAGTGGGCAATTCACATATCCTGAGGCGCGTCACCTACATAGCATGGCAGATTCATACATTGAATACACACACTCGGATTGTACATAACTTATTTTATTTGTTCTTAGTGTGTTTCTAGCCTTTAACCTCATATGGGGTCTTAAACATGGCCTAGGAGTGCCTAGGATGGAATGAGGATGCTAGAATGTACTTGAAAACATTTTCAAATTTTGCTGAAAATAGAGTCCACGCTTGAGCGTAGCTTTCCTCGCTCGAGCAGACATGCAAAAAGTGAGTCATCGCTCCAGCGTAACTCCCCTCGCTCGAGCGGACTGTAAACTTTGAAAAAGTACTGGTTGCTTGCTTTTCACGCTCGACGGATGCTCGATCTTCGCTCGAGCATAAGACTCAGACCCTCGCTCAAGCGTGATTTCTGTCGCTCGAGTGTGCTGCAAAACATGTGAACTTCTGGGTACATGCATTTCATGCTCGAGCGGGAATCAGGTCATTCGAGCAGAAGTGCTCGCACTAAGAGTGCTCGCTCGAGCGTGAAATCCCACGCTCAATCGTAGATGCAAATTCTGGAATTTCCAGATTTGATCTTCAAGCTCAAACTCAATCTTTAAAGCATAAAACTCGATTTTTTTGGGCCAAAACATGAGGAAATGCATGAAAACCCTTGAAACAACATGACTTAAAGATCGTTTTAAGAAATCATGGTCTGATGGCTTGCCAATTATGCAAAATTCAACTAAAAGTTTATGAATGATCCAAGAACATGACATGCATGAATTTCTTTGGCCTTAAGCTTCTCAAAACATGATCAAATGCTACAAAACAACTTGAAGCTCGATGACTCCCCAAAATTAAAGTGAATTCAAGACATGTATGAGGGGATTCTTGAAAATCATACTCAAAACATGGGAATTTATGCATGCATGTATGGAACGATTTGACTTCCTTCATTCCTAGCTCAAATCCTACCTTAATCAACTTAAACCTCTAGAACTCATGTCCTACACATCATGATTGTACATTCCAAGTTTTGAATTCTTACCTAGGCTTGTCAAGGTGAGATCTAGAAACTTGATTCTTGAATCTCTAAGTTCAATTCTTCCTCTTCCTAGCAATTTTCCCTTGGTTGAGCACAATTTTGATCTCAATTTTCCTTCCCTCTCTCTCTCTTCCTCCCACGTTTTTGCTTGTAGGCTCAAGAGTGTATGTTGAATGAAGGAAAGAAAAGATGAGTGGAGGCTATAGGTGCCTTATATAGGCTTGATTAAGAGTTGGTTAATTAATTGACATTAATTATTCTAATTTAATTATTCTGAATCGAATTTCAATTAAACCTATCGTAAAATTCTAAAAATTCTAATTAACACATAAATCAAATCAATTTCTGAATCGGATGCCGATAAGGCCTTCAATTCGCAAACCGAAACAAAAACAAGAACAGATCTTTCTACCCTAAACAGATATAAACACAAAATAATGCAATGCACATGTAATTAACTCAGGATTTCTTCTTAATTACTTGTTAGGCACACTTAAGCATGAATTAATGTTAATTATGGGTCAGGGTTGTTACAAGAGTGTCAATGGGTTTGCAGCTCTGCATCTAGAATCGCTCTAGGATAGTCTTGATGTAAGTCTCTTGAGACAAACCAAGAAGTCTCCTAGAGCAATCCCTAAGGATCTTAACACTGAGCGCATAGCTCGCTTCACCCATGTCTTTCATCTCAAATGTAGAGAACAACCACCTTTTAGTGGCGACAATCATCTCCTTGTCATTTCCAGCCAATAATATGTCATCTACATATAATGACAATATCAGAAAAATGTCCTTGGACCGCTTAACGTACACACAGTGATCTTCATCGATCATCGTAAACCCATTAGAAACAATGGCTTGATGAAATCTCAGATTCTACTATCTGGATGATTGCTTTAAGCCATAAATAGATCGTTGAAGCTTGCAAACTTTGCGCTCCTGACTTACTACCACAAAGCCTTCTAGTTGATCCATATAGATCTCTTTATCCAATTCTCCATTGAGAAATGTAGTCTTTAACGTATATCTGATATAGCTCTGAGTCCAATTGAGCTACTATGGCCAGAATTAGGCGAATAGAGACAAACCTCACAACTGGTGAAAAAGTTTTCTCATAGTCCACACCCTTTCGTTGGGTATAACTTTTCGTCACTAGGCGAGCCTTATACCTCTCTATGGAACCATCCTCCTTGCGCTTGATTTTGAGAATCCATTTGTTCCCAATAGTCTTGCACCCTGGCGGCAAATCAACCAAGTCCCAAACATGATTTTTCTTCATAGACTCTATTTCTTCATCCATTACAACACTCCATTCTTTACTAGTAGGGGATGAGAGGGCCTCTTTGAGATTCTTAGGCTCCATCTCATCACTCAGAGAAATCATAAATGCTTCCCCTTTAATCTCAAAACGACTACAGGGTATAGCTCCATATTTGTTTCTACTCAGTTAAGAATCCTGAGAATCCTCATCCATCGGATCTAATCCATGGGCAAGTAGATCGCTCCCACTGTCCTTAAGAGCTTGAGTGATTATCTCCTCATTCTCTACTAGGCTACTAGGTGCGCCTTCAAGTAGATCCTCCATCTCATAGAGTTCTACTCTCTAGTTACCTCACCTTTGCTAGGGAAATCCTCCTCTAGGAAATCCATATCTCGTGACTCAATTTTAGTCACACTTCTATCTGGATGCTACCCAATAAACACATGGCCCTTAGAATGCTCACTATAGCAAATAAAGATACATTTCTTTCCTCCAGGGCCCAACTTCCCAAACTTATAAGAAGCGTTGTATATGTAAGCTGTCGAACCCCAAGGCCGCAAATTGCCAAAATCAGGCTTTTTGCCAGTCCACATCTCATATGGGGTGAAAGGAACTGATTTTGAGGGCACACGGTTAAGGATGTAGGTAGCAGTCAACAACACATCTCCCCAATAAGAAATGGAAAGATTAGCTTGCACCGTTGTAACAAGCCCGCGGGGGGGGAGGGGGGGACCTCGCTACAGTTCGGACTCTCGATTTTGTGTCGCGGTTCTTAATCTTGAACCAAAGAGTCCAAATCCGGCAAATCGTTTT
>NW_021025310.1:1420976-1505144 GCF_004153795.1 Camellia sinensis
TTGGACACTTATTCGGACTCTCTTGCATGATGGCAGATAAGTGATTTTGGTGTTTATTTGCCATTTCTCATGCATTAGGGTTTAAACACTCGGACACTTATTCGGACCCTCTTGCATGATTGCAGATATGTAATTACGGTGCTTACTTGCCATTTCTCATGCATTAGGGTTTAAACACTCGGACACTTATTCGGACCCTTTGGCATGATAGCAGATATGTAATGAAGGTGTTTTCTGGCCATTTCTGATGCATTAGGGTTTAAACACTCGGACACTTATTCAGACATTCTCCCTTCATCGTATATATGTAATTATGGTGTTTACTTTCCATTTCAATTCATTACGGTTCGAACACATGGACCCTCATTCGTAACCTCTTACATTATGGCAGATATGTAATTACGGTGTTTACTTGCCATTTCTCTTGTATTTGGGTTCAAAAACCAGGACACTTATTTAGAATCTCTTGCATCATCGCAGATATCAAATTATGGTGTTTACTTGCCATTTCTCGTGCGTTAGGATTCGAACTCTTGGACACTTATTCGGACCCTCTTGCATGATGGCAGATATGTAATTATGGTGTTTAGATGCCATTTCTCATGCATTTGGATTTTAACACTCGGACAAGTATTCGAACCCTCTTGCATGATGGCAGACATGTAATTATGGTGTTTACTTGCCATTTCTTATGCATTAGGGTTTAAACACTCGGACACTTATTCAAACCCTCTTGCATGATGGCAAATATGTAATTATGGTGTTTAGTTTCCATTTCTCATGGATTAGTGTTTAAACACTTGGGCACTTATTCGGACCCTCTTGCATGATGACAGATATGTAATTTTGGCGTTTACATGCCATTTCTCATGCATTAGGATTTAAACACTCGGACACTTATTCAGACCCTCTTGCATGATGGCAGATATGTAATTACGGTGTTTACTCGCCATTTATCATGCATTAGGGTTTAAACACTCAGACGCTGATGCGGACCCTTTTGCATGATTGCAGATATGTAATTATGGTGTTTACTTGCCATTTCTCAAGCATTATGGTTTAAACACTCGAACACTTATTCGGACCCTCTTGCATGATGGCAGATATGTAATTATGGTGTTTACTTGACATTTCTCATGCATTAGGGTTTAAATACTCGGACACTTATTCGGACCCTCTTGAATTATGCCAGATATGTAATTATGGTGTTTAATTGCCATTTTTCATGCATTTGGGTTCGTAAACCAGGACACTTGTTTAGTATCTCTTGCATCACGGTAGATATGTAATTATGGTGTTTACTTGGCATTTCTCGCGTGTTACGATTCGAACACTCGGACACCTATTCGGACCCCCTTACATGACGGCAGATATGTAATTATGGTGTTTATTTTCCATTTCTCGTGCATTTGGATTCGATCACTCAGACACTTATTCGGACCCTCTTGCTTGATGGCAGATATGTAATTATGGTGTTTACTTGCCATTTCTCATGCATTAGGGTTCAAACACTCGGACAAATATTCAGACCCTCTAGCATGATCGCAGATATGTAATTATGGTGTTTACTTCCCATTTCTCATGCATTAGGGTTTAAACACACGGACACTTATTCGGATCCTCTTGCATAATGGCAGATATGTAATTATGGTGTTTACTGGTCATTTCTCATGCATTTGCGTTTAAACACTTGGACACTTATTTGTACCCTCTCACATGATGGCAGATATGAAATTATGATGTTTACTTGTCATTTTGCACGCCATTGGGTTCGAAAACTAGGACACCTATTCAGAGTCTCTTGCATCATGGCAGATATGTAATTATGGTGTTTACTTGCCACTTCTCTTGCACAAGGGTTCGATCACTCGGACCCTTATTTGGACCCTTTCGCATGATAGCAGATATGTAATTATGGTGTTTACTTGCCATTTCTTATGCATTAGGGTTTAAACACTCGGACACTTATTCAGATCCTCTTGGATGATGGCAAATACGTAATTATGGTGCTTAGTTGCCATTTCTCATGGATTAGGGTTTAAACACTTGGGCACTTATTCGGACCCTCTTGCATGATGGCAGATATGTAATTTTGGCGTTTACATGCCATTTCTCACGCATTAGGATTTAAACACTCGGACAATTATTCAGACCCTCTTGCATGATGGCAGATATGTAATTAGGGTGTTTACTCGACATTTCTCAGGCATTAGCGTTTAAACACTCGGACGCTGATGCGGAACCTTTTGCATGATTGCAGATATGTAATTATGGTGTTTACTTGCCATTTCTCAAGAATTAGGGTTTAAACACTCGGTCACTTGTTCGGACCTCTTGCATGATGGCAGATATGTAATTATGGTGTTTACTTGACATTTCTCATGCATTAGGGTTTAAATACTCGGACACTTATTCGGACCCTCTTGAATTATGGCAGATATGTAATTATGGTGTTTAATTGCCCTTTGTCTTGCATTTGGGTTCATAAACCAGGACACTTGTGTAGTGTCTCTTACATCATGGCAGATATGTAATTATGGTGTTTACTTGCCATTTCTCGCGCATTAGGATTGGAACACTCAGACACTTATTCGGACCCCCTTACATGATGGCTGATATGTAATTATGGGGTTTACTTTCCATTTCTCGTGCGTTAGGATTCGATCACTCAGACACTTATTCGGACCCTCTTGCATGATGGCAGATATGTAATTATGGTGTTTACTTGCCATTTCTCATGCATTTGGGTTCAAACACTCGGACAAATATTCAGACCCTCTTGCATGATCGCAGATATGTAATTATGGTGTTTACTTGCCATTTCTCATGCATTAGGGTTTAAACACACGGACACTTATTCGGACCCTCTTGCATAATGGCAGATATGTAATTATGGTGTTTACTGGCCATTTCTCAAGCATTAGCGTTTAAACACTTGGACACTTATTTGAACCCTCTCACATGATGGCAGATATGAAATTATGGTGTTTGCTTGTCATTTTACACGCCTTTGGGTTCGAAAACCAGGACACCTATTCAGAATCTCTTGCATCATGGCAGATATGTAATTATGGTGTTTACTTGCCACTTCTCTTGCACTAGGGTTCGATCACTCGGACACTTATTTGGACCCTCTCGCATGATAGCAGATATGTAATTATGGTGTTTACTTGCCATTTCTTCTGCATTAGGGTTTAAACACTGGGACACTTATTCAGACCCTCTTGCATGATGGCAAATATGTAATTATGGTGCTTAGTTGCCATTTCACATGGATTAGGGTTTAAACACTTGGGCACTTATTCGGACCCTCTTGCATGATGGCATATACGTAATTTTGGCGTTTACATGCCATTTCTCATGCATTAGGATTTAAACACTCTGACGCTGATGCGGACCCTTTTGCATGATTGCAGATATGTAATTATGGTGTTTACTTGCCATTTCTCAAGCGTTAGGGTTTAAGCATTCGGACACTTATTCGGACCCTCTTGCATGATGGCAGATATGTAATTATGGTGTTTACTTGACATTTCTCATGCATTAGGGTTTAAATACTCGGACACTTATTCGGACCCTCTTGAATTATGGCTGATATGTAATTATGGTGTTTAATTGCCATTTGTCTTGCATTTGGGTTCGTAAACCAGGACACTTGTTTAGTATCTCTTGCATCATGGCAGATATGTAATTATGGTGTTTACTATCCATTTCTCATGCATTAGCGTTTAAACACTTGGACACTTATTTGAACCCTCTCACATGATGGCAGATATGAAATTATGGTGTTTACTTGTCATTTTGCACGCCTTTGCGTTCAAAAACCAGGACACCTATTCCGAATCTCTTGCATCATGGCAGTTATGTAATTATGGTGTTTACTTGCCACTTCTCTTGCACTAGGGTTCGATCACTCAGACACTTATTTGGACCCTCTCGCATGATAGCAGATATGTTATTATCGTGTTTACTTGCCATTTCTTATGCAGTAGGGTTTAAACACTCGAACACATATTCTGACCCTCTTGCATGATGGCAAATATGTAATTATGGTGCTTAGTTGCCATTTCACATGGATTCGGCTTTAAACACTTGGGCACTTATTCTGACCCTCTTGCATGATGGCAGATATGAAATTTTGGCGTCTACATGCCATTTCTCATGCATTAGGATTTAAACACTCGGAAAATTATTCAGACCCTCTTCCATGATGGCAGATATGTAATTAGGGTGTTTACTCGCCATTTCTCATGCATTAGGGTTTAAACACTTGGACGCTAATGCGGACCCTCTTGCATGAGGGCAGATATGTAATTATGGTCTTTACTTGACATTTCTCACGCATTAGTGTTTAAATACTCGGACACTTATTCGGACCCTCTTGAATTATGCCAGATATGTAATTATTTAATTTCCATTTGTCTTGCATTTGGGTTCGTAAACCAGGACACTTGTTTAGTATCTCTGGCATCATGGCAGATATGTAATTATGGTGTTTACTTGCCATTTCTCGCGCGTTAGGATTTGAACACTCGGACACTTATTCGGACCCCCTTACATGATGGCAGATAGGTAATTATGCTGTTTACTTTCCATTTCTCGTGCGTTAGGATTCGATCACTCAGACACTTATTCGGACCCTCTTGCATGATGGCAGATATGTAATTATGGTGTTTACTTGCCATTTCCCAGGCATTAGGGTTCAAACACTCGGACAAATATTCAGACCCTCTAGCATGATCGCAGATATCTAATTATGGTGTTTACTTGCCATTTCTTATGCATTAGTGTCTAAAAACACGGACACTTATTCGGACCCTCTTGCATAATGGCAGATACGTAATTATGGTGTTTACCGGCCATTTCTCTTGCATTAGCGTTTAAACACTTGGACACTAATTTGAACCCTCTCACATGATGGCAGATATGAAATTATGGTATTTACTTGCCATTTCTCGCGCGTTAGGATTCGAACACTCGGACACTTATTCGGACCCCCTTACATGAAGGCAAATATGTAATTATGATGTTTACTTTCCATTTCTCGTGCGTTAGGATTCGATCACTCAGACACTTATTCAGACCCTCTTGGATGATGGCAGATATGTAATTATGGTGTTTACTTGCCATTTCCCAGGCATTAGGGTTCAAACACTCGGACAAATATTCTGACCCTCTTGCATGATCGTAGATATGTAATCATGGTGTTTACTTGCCATTTCTCGTGCATTAGGGTTTAAACACACGGACACTTATTCGGACCGTCTTGCATAATGGCAGATATGTAATTTTGGTGTTTACTGGACATTTCTCATGCATTACCGTTTAAACACTGGGACACTTATTTGAACCCTCTCACATGATGGCAAATGTGAAATTATGGTTTTTACTTGTCATTTTGCACGCCTTTGGGTTCGAAAACCAGGACACCTATTCAGAATCTCTTGCATCATGGCAGATATGTAATTATGGTGTTTACTTACCACTTCTCTTGCACTAGGGTTCGATCACTCGGACACTTGTTTGGACCGTCTCGTTTGATAGCAGATATGTAATTATGGTGTTTGCATGCCATTTCTTATGCATTAGGGTTTAAACACTCGGACACTTATTCAGACCCTCTTGCACGATAGCAGATACATAATTGTGGTGTTTACTTGCCATTTCTCATGCATTAGGGTTTAGACACTTGGACACATATTCGGACTCTCTTGTATGATGGCAGATATGTAATTATGGTGTTTACTTGACATTTCTCATGCATTAGGGTTTTAACACTCAAACACTTATTCGGATCCTTTTGCGTGGTGGCAGATATGTAATTATGTTGTTTACTTGCCATTTCTCATGGATTAGGGTTTAAACACTCGGACACTTATTCACACCCTCTTGCATGAAGGCAGATATCTAATTATGATGTTTACATGCCATTTCTCATGCATTAGGGTTTAAACACTCGGTCAAATATTCAGACCCTCTTGCATGATGGCAGATATGTAATTATGGTGTTTACTTTCCATTTCTCATGCATTAGGGTTCAAACAATCGGACAAATATTCAGACCCTCTTGCATGATCGCAGATATGTAATTATGGTGTTTACTTGCCATTTCCTCGGCTTGAAATCTGTATGGAAGCCCCATAGGTTGAGATAGCGTGTATGCACCTCAATTCTGGATACTGACCCAACCTAGTCTGTCACCCCGTTGGAGAAAATACAGGAATCTACTAGTGATCAGGAAGAAAGGCAACATCCAAAGTGTTCTACGTGAAGAATCCTTGTCAGCATATCAGAACCTTTATACTGTGAGTTGAAGGAAAGAGTTTGAAGAACGCAAGGTAAGAGTTCGAAGAACACAAGGGGAGATCCCCATCAGAGTAGAGCGGTTCATCGCCACTCACCACATGAGGTGCTTTCTAAAGTGCTGTTTTGTCCATTTATTGCTTTCCTTAAGCATCATGCATTGTAATGCATTGTACCTATCAAGTTTCTTTCCCATTCATGCACGATATTGTATGTACGGTTCATTCAAAGAAGTTCCGTTTTAAGATCATTTATTTAGTGTATCAATCACACTTCATTCATTTAGTATATCAATCATACTTTGTTCACTTAGTTCATCTATCACACTTTGTGCTCACCTTTTTGTGTATCAATCACATGTTCGCTCTGTGTATCTATCACACATGCACACTGTATTCGCAGTGAGAATTCCATAATTTTCTTACATCCTTTCTGCACGAGGTGTAGTTTGGCTCGAGTTTACTTTCTTGCCTAGCATTCGCTTAAAATGTTGCATTTATTTCGCATAATTGCTTCATTACAGCTCTCTTTGCATGATCATGAGTGATGTCTGGCTTCGCGTAGCGTATAAGTCCAATTATCAAAATCTTCCTGCATATCATTTTGCATTTTGCCCCTGCCTGCGGGCACGCCTGCGGGCACATCCAAGTTTCAAATCGGCTTCGCATAGCGTATAAGTCCAATTATCAAAATCTTCCTGCATATCATTTTGCATTTTGCCCCTGCCTGCGGGCACATCCAAGTTTCAAATCGACTTCGCGTAGCGTATAAGTCCAATTATCAAAATCTTCCTGCATATCATTTTGCATTTTGCCCCTGCCTGCGGGCACATCCAAGTTTCAAATCGGCTTCGCGTAGCGTATAAGTCCAATTATCAAAATCTTCCTGCATATCATTTTGCATTTTGTCCCTGCCTGCGGGCACATCCAAGTTTCAAACCGGCTTCGCGTAACGTATAAGTCCAATCTACAAAATCTTTCTACATATCATTTTGCATCTTGCCCCCTGCCTGCGGGCATGCTTGCGGGCACATCTGTGTTATCTTGTATGTTTGTCTAAGTCTTCGGCCTTGTCAAAAATGGGTCGTCTCTGGGCTTTGACATTCACTCCCGTCACTTGTGACTTCCGAGTTCTGTCAAAGAGGGGCGACTGTAGACACCCCATTTTTGACCGACCTTAAGACTCAGACATCACCAGTTGAGCACTCGGTGATATTGAATGTTGTGCTTGTTCAGAGGCCTCAGAGTCGCGGCTGCGAGCCCTGCCTCCGGACTTCCGAACCCTCTTCTGTGCCTTGCCTCGGTTTGCGAACCAGACTCGGTTTTCTCTGTTTCTTTTTCTGAGGGGAGGGAGAGGTCCCGTAGACCATCTCTCAGTGGCCGTAGGCTACGTTTTCTGGCCGTAGGCCATTTTGCCCATTTCGGAGCCCGATTTTCGGTTTTTCGGGACTGTTGGCCGTGTGCCTCGGTTCGGGACTGCCTAACCATCTCCGTTTGCCCCGGTTTTTGGCATACTTCTTATTTGCTCCCTTTTGAGGGACACTGGGGTCTCAGAAACCCACTTCGTAGCCGAACGCCACTTTCGGTGCTTAACAGCCCATTTTCGGGATCCCGAACTGCGTGTTTTGGCCCCCGAACATTCGTTTTGCTTCGGTTTTTGTTCATTTTTGGCAGATACCTCTGTTTTATCACCAGGAAGGTCACTGAAGGGTGGGAGGCTAGTAATTGTTGCAGAAACCAGTTATCTCTCCTCCGGAGCCTCCCGGCGCCCATTTTTCCAACTTCCGGGCCAATGTTGAACACCTTGGAGTTAGTGTCTTCAAACCCAAACCACATATTTGTGTTGTACACACATGGGAGGCCACTAAAAAGTGGTGGCCGGCCATTAATTGAACTTGACCCTTTTGACCCCTAGCTGGCCGGCTAGGGGGGGTAGCTGGCCGGCTAGGGGGTGTGGCTGGCCGGCCACCTGCAGAAAAAGTGATAGGCCGGCCGTGTTCCTTGCACTGTGCACTTTACAGCTGTGAGGCAATATCCCCCAGATATTATTTGTATCCGGGGGATATTTTGTGGGGGAGTTTTTCCCTCCTTCTCCCCCACCTTTACACCCCCTTTTGAACCCTTATAACCAGCTGGTGGCCTCCTTTGTTGGGGTTAGAAAAACTCTCTTTCAAGCTTCCATAGCCAACTCCATCTCCATCCTTCTCAATTCTTCAAAAAACCCTAAATCCCTAACCATCATTCCTTCTACACCACCAAGCTCTACCACCACCATCTCATTTCCAGCAACAAGGAAGGATTCTTGAAGGCTAAAGAAGCTGCAAATCCATCCAAGAAGCAACAAAAGTTTGAATCTTCAAGGGTAAGTAACACTTTTACCCTTTTGACCCTTTTTCTTGATCTATTTCTAAGCCCCACTTCTATTTGGTTTCAAGCTCCGGACCTAACTGAAAAGGGCCATATTTTGAGCTCATCCTCACTTTTCATGAAGAGCTCAACCCTGTTTGAGCCCTCCATAATATACTTGCTTCATTGATCCTCTTGTATGTCATAGTTTTGCATGCTATTTTTGACCCATGAGCAATCTGTTTTTGAGCATGTTGTAAACTGATATGAGGCTTATTTTGAGCCCCTCTTCAACATTGAAGAAGGGCTCAACATCATTTGGGGTTTCCATGCTATACCTCCTTTTATACTCCTCTTTTCTTCCCCATTCTTGCATGCAATGGCAGCCTACCATGCTTTTGTTTTTGGCCATTTTACGGTTCTGAAAAAGTTCTTATTTTGGTCCATACTTCATGTTTCATTTAGGTCCTTTCATGGTTCGGGGCTTCCATAGGTCACTTCATGTTATATCCCTCTTTTATTCCCCATTCTTGCATGTTTAGTTAGCCTACCATGCTTTTGTTTTTGACCATTTTACAGTTCTAGAAAAGTGCTTATTTTGGTCCATTATACATGTTTTGTTAAGGGTCTTTGGCTGTTTGGTGATTATTTTGTACACCTCATGTTATAGCCACTTTTGAGCCTAATTTTGCATCACACTTTTGGCATATTTGTATACTGATTTTGAGGCTGCCATATACTGTAAATGTTCATATTTTTGGTCCATCTTCAATGTTGTAGAAGGAAAATTTTCAGTTTGGGTTTTTCTTATACCACTTGCTTCATTACCCCTCTTTTGGCCCCTATCCTTGCATGCCATTTTTCCCCTACCTATGCTTACTGTTTGACCATGTTTATAACTGTGAAAGTGCATTTTTTGGGACTTTCTAGCTTCTGTATTTGCATTTCATGTCCATATTGTGCATGTTTAGCATAGCTATAGGCCATTTCAGGCGCCTAAATTCGCATTTCGGGACATTTCCTTGCATTTCATGTCATTTCGCTTCATTTCGGAACTGTTTTCCCCCATATTTTAATGCTGAAATTCCATTAGTATGCTTGCATATCATTTCCATGCTATTTCATTGCATTTTGGCATCGCCTCGGTTTGCGTGCCCGTGTGCACGCATTTCGAGGCACTTCATTTTTATCTGCCGGCATCCTATGTGAGTGTGGCTGAGGCTCACTGATGTTGGTATAAGCCCATTTGTCATTTCCATGCCATTTCATAGCATTTTACCATTGCCTCGGTTTGCGTGCCCGTGTGCACGCATTTCGAGGCACTTCTTTTTTATCTGCCGGCATCCTATGTAAGTGTGGCTGAGGCTCACTCATGTTGGTATAAGCCCATTTGTCATTTCCATGTCATTTCATTACATCATATCATTGCCTTGGTTTGCGTGCCCGCGTGCACGTATTTCGAGACACATATCATTGCCTCGGTTTGCGTGCCCGCGTGTACATATTTCGAGACACATATCATTGCCTCAGTTTGCGTGCCCGCGTGCACGTATTTCGAGACACATATCATCGCCTCGTTTGCGTGCCCGTGTGTACGTATTTCGAGACATGCCATTGCTTCGGTTTGCGTGCCTTCATGTTAAATGTCATTTACTAGCTCAAGGTTGATACTGTCAGTAGTCATGTGATTAGGGCTGCAAATGAGCAAGTTGTTTGCGAGCTCGGCTTGGCTCGGCGCAGCTTGTTAAGTAAATAAACGAGTTCAAGCTAGACTTATAGGTTTGTTTAACAAACGAGCCGAGCTCAAGCTGGATTTTCGAGCTCGATAAACAAACGATCTGAGTTTGAGCCCTGCAAAGCTTGACTTGGCTTGATTGCAGCCCTACAAGTGATCCTGACCAGTCCAACTCTTGGGCTGGTCATTTACTGGTTTTGAGTGTTAACTCCTGCAGTAAATGAAAAAAATAATATACCGAAGTGAAAAAATAATATGCAAAATGAACATCTTTTTTCTTATTGAAATAATTTGAAACTTTGTTAATTGCAGAGCGCCACGTGCTTGGGAAGAATCCAGTTCTCTTCAACCCAACTTGAAGGATGAGTTACCTGAGAAGATGGAGCCATCTATATCTAGTCCAACTGTAAGGAAATCAGAAGAGTCAGATGATGAAAGGAACCGGAAGAAAAGGAGACGTGATGAGAAGAAACATGAAAAGCATGAGAAGAGATCAGAGAAGCGGCATTCTCGTGATTCAGATGACAAGAGGAGAAGCAAGAAAGGCAAGGAGAGGAGAAGACATGATTCTGACTGAATAATTGCGACTTTTAGTCTGTCTAACATTGTTATATGTTTGTTGACAATGTTTATTAAAATAGCAATCCACTACTTTCAACTTCTATAGGGGGGGATTGTATTCTTGTTTGGCTTTTGACATCTCTCTGGGGGAATTGTATTCTGTATTCTTGATTGGCTTTTGACATCCCTGTGAATTTTCTAGAAGTAGAATAACAGCACCTCTCTATTTCGGTGTGAGTGGTGGCTTTGTCTAATGTTTTTTGGAGCTAGTTCAATATTCGTGCAGCCGTTATTCTCCAGGGCAGCGTCATTCTGGCATTGTCCATTCATCATTTTAATATATTATCATGTTCGTTTTCAGGTTTTTGTTTATCTTTTTCTATGTGAATTTACATACAAACGCTGTATATATGAAACTTAAAATTTGCTAAGAATAATGTGCCCGTATGTAGTAACCGTCTTGAAAGCCTTAGAACAAAAAAGGAGCAGTAGGGTTATCGGAACATGATCTCGGGCAATATAAATATTGAATATTTATGTGAATAGAAATTAAATGACAATAATTTAGAGGAAAGAAGGGCAAATTTTATAATACACCCTGTTTTGGGTGTATCATATGCCTTTAGTTACAATATTTATTGTCTTTTGGTCGTGACTAATTTTGGTGTTAATTATAATTTATTGTAATTATTATTTTAGTTATGATCTAAAAGATTTTTGGTTATATGTGGTATTTGGTTATGGTTCATTATTTTTTCTTTCTTAGTCATGACTGAAGAAGATTTAATTACGATGCCACAAATGTCATAACTTATATTTGTGTATTTTAAATGTTACATATATATGTAATGCTATGGTACACATCTTCAAAAAGGTGTGTATTATATGTAAAATATATCATTTGTGAGTATTATAAGAGTCATAACTAAAAAAATAGTTATAACCAAATGTTACATAAGATTTTTTTTTTTAATTGGCGAAAGTTAGTTGTTAATAGTTAAATTAGCACCTATGAGAGTTAGCATGCTTACCCTTACAAAACACACAGTTTTTGTATCCTAATTTAACTCCCTTTTAAGAACCCATAGCCTTCCTTTTAGGACTAAACTCTAAGGCCCCGTTTGGTTTCAGAGGTAGAATGGAAGAGATTGATAGTGAGGGGATTGATAGTGAAGGGATTAAGTAAAATTGTGTTTGTTTTGATGATAGTTGTTAGTATAAGGATTGTTAAATTATTTTTATATAAAATAAATAAAAAAAATACAAAAACATTAAACATTAATGTTTTAAAAAAAAGCCCAACATGTAAAAAAATTTTAAAAAATAAAAATAAAATAAAAAATTTTCAGAAAAAAATAAAACAAATAAAATAATAATTTTTACTTAACAAAAAATACAAAAAATTAAACATTAATGTTAAAAAAAAATGGCCGACACGTAAAAAATAAATATAAATAAAAAATTTCTAATTCGCAAGACTATTTTTCTAATACCAAATCTTGGAGGCCCATCCGAATCCCCTTGGGGAGGCTCATCTTAATCCGGAGTTCACTATCAATCCCCTTCCCATCTCTCAAAACAAACACAATATTAGTGGGTCCCACCTCATTACCAATCACAATCCCCCATCTAACTCTCCAAATAAACGGGACCTTAGGAGAGTCATGGTGACCTCCCGTTTGAGACTAGACCTCCCATTTGGGACTAGGTCTCGTTTGAGAATATATTATTTTAGTCACTTTTTTACTTTTTATAAAAAGATATGTAGAAAAGTAGAGATAGTGATCCCATAATTTATAGTGACTTTTTTACTAAAAGTAAAACGAGGCCTCACATCATTGATCACATGATCATAAAAGATTAGGGAAATGATTTGTAGCCCTAAAATCCTCACCCCTAATCCCCCTAATTTCCATTTCTGGCAACTGTTTCCTTTTTTTTTTTTTTTTCTTTACTTAATATGGAAATTAGGGGGATTAGGGGGATGTTTTTTAGGGGATGTAGCATGACCCTTATTAATATTGTTCAATTTAAATCATTTTTCTATTTTGGTTAAGTAAAATTAATAAAAATAATAATATTTTAGTCATCATATTTAATGTAAGTGGACGGAAAATGTCTAAATTATTATTTTTCATTAAGTTTAATAACTAAAATATATCTTTTTGTTAGTTTTACTTAACAAAAATAAACAAATACTTATTTTGAAAATAAATCAAAATATTTGGATTTAAATTAACAAAATTAAAAACTCAAAATTTATTTTTCTGTAAAACTCAAATCCTAGAGGTTTTTTTTTTTTTTTTGTGGTAATTTTTTCAAAAATTTATCTAGCATTGAGTTGTTTAATTTAAGGTAAATTGCACTGACACCCCCTAAGGTTTCTATTTAATGCATATTTCCCTATTACGTTTGAAAAATTACATTTCTCTCCTCGATGTTTGTTATTACAAATTGCCTCTAGATATTTAATGTCATGCTCTAAAATTTTTTAAATGATCATTTTGTCTTTTTTTCTACAATTTCTTCTTTCTATCATCATAACTACATTCTACAACTTTTCATTATTAAAATTTGCCTAAATATATTCTTATTGAGTGATGATATATAGATATAAATTTTATATAAAATTTTCAAACACAACTCATATGTAATTTGCCTAATAAAATAGTAGTTCCCATATCATTATTAGTAGGACTCAAAATATAGTCCCTTGTATTTAGATTAGAATTAAAAAAGACTATAAAAATTTAAAATAAACTAAATAAATTTATAAAATAAAATGTTATATTTAAATTATAATTATTTTATCTTTCTTTTAATAAAAAAATAAAAAGGTCAAATCTTTTTTAAAAAAAAATGAAACTAATTTAATCAGATAAAATTAGTCAAAAAATTAAAAAATTAAATTACAAAAATATGTTTCAGAGAAGATGTACTAATAATCATTATATTTTTCAGACCAGGTGAAATTACTCAATTGCCCTTTTAAAAGGCCCGTGTGACACGTTACACACATGTTCTTGCCATATAGTTTAAACGGACCAAGGAGGGACACCTGCTTCTTATACAGAGACAGAGTGAGAGAGGAAGAGAGGAGATAAAGCTTGTTGGTCTAGGTTACTCTCTCTCAATAATTTATCGGAACCGAAGAAGCCTCGTCTTCCATCCCATTTTGAGTATACAAAAAAGCCTTTTTTTTTTGTAATCGGATCTATAAAATCCCTAATTTAGTTGACTGATATAAATAATCTTTGTCGATTTTCAGATCAATTATTGTTGCTTTTTACTGCGAATCCTTTGAGAGGTAGAGAGAAAAATGGTGTCGGCAAACAGAGAAATGGTGGTATATTGCTTCGACACCCTCGTCGCTCACTACAACAACCACCAACCCCCTCCTCCAGCTTTCGACGATGGTCAACAGTACGCTTTCACTTTTTCTCTCTAAAACCCTCTTGTCTCTCTATATATTTTTACATAATGTACTCGCATTGAAATTGATCTCGGCAGTGTTGGCAAAATAGGGAGAGAGATGATTCATTTGCATGTTGATTGTGCAATTTGATTTTTAAGTATCATTATTATCAGCCAGGAAAAAAAGGGGTTTTGTTTTTTTGGGTTCTATTTTAAAATTCTAGTACTTTTTGAAATTTGACTTACCTGTTATGAGCTTTGTTTTGCTTCCATTTATGCCTAGGCTTTATTGATGAGAAGATGGTTTATTTATTTTTTGTTATGGCTGTAGTGGGTTAAAAGGATGACTGTTTTCTTTACATGTTCTGTTCTTAGAAAGTTTTCACACTAGGATTGAAGCTTTGTCATGCAATTTTCAATAGTTAATGTAAGGACTTACCAAAAAAGTAAAATCAAAACAAGCAAAAACTGCTGTCCAGTTGCCCACTACATCCTTTCCATTCTCATCTCCATCATCTCTGTTATGGTTATTCCATTCACCTGCATTATGTTAATGCTGACCCTTATGCTGTGTTTGGTTTGGGAATTTGGAAAGGGAAAGGAAAAGGGAAAATGTACGTGAAACTAGGTGAAATATAAGGATATTTTATTCATATTTCACCTCCATTTTTCCTTTCCTTTTTCAAATTCCTTCCAAAATCTCTCAACCAAACACAGTGTTACTGTTATTCAAAGTTCATTTTATGGGCTATATTGCCATTGTCTATATTTAGAATTTTCATTTTGAGGGTCATTGCTCATTTTATGTATGACTTCAAGAAAACTTACTTGCTAGATACCATGGATCTGTGCAGTTTGTTTTGTATGATTAGGGATGGTACCAAAGAAAGTTTGGGATGGGGCACCACTTTCAAGCCCCAGAGTCCCTGATGAGGAACGTGTCACTTCTCCTCATACCCTATGTTATATGGATTTGAGTACAGGTGTTGGGTGTCGGATGCAAACATGTTAGCATTGGTTTTATTAATTTTTGTGCTCCTTCCTTTGTCTCACTTGTCGGTTCTACTGAACTGGCTGTAAGTGGTTTATTCCCCGTTTGGCAAAACTTTTTTTTGGTAAAAAATTTCAACCTTTCAGATTATTTTCTTTTTCAGCTCAAAAAGCTCAAAATAAGCGTAAAAAACTTTTTTTTTTGAAGTCGGGTTTTGAGATGTTTTTTAATCTAGTTTTTTTTTTTGTTTTTTTAATTTTATTTTTAAAGCTACAAAAAATTGTTTTTCCAAACAACCCTTTACCATGTTATTTTTATTTTGTGTTTTGAGTCAACACTGGGCATATATAAGCTTATCTTGCTAAAGTTTTTGATACACCTTGACACTTGGCAATCACGTCATCTTCCTTTAAGAGTTGCTTTAAATGCTTCTACTCTTTGTTACTGAGGAATTCTTTGTTTTAGTTCTATGATATTATATTATGCCACGTCTCTTTATTGACATCACAAATTATTTACCAATCGGTATTCATTTGGAATGTAGACTTATTTTAGCTGAATCTCTTCTCATATTTAATTGAGATGGAGACGGCTTTCCTTTGTATTGATTGTTTAACAATCAAGTCTGAATTGCTTTCTTGTCTTTCTGTAGTTTCTCTATTTCTTTAAAGTTTTTTCTTTTTTCTTTTTTCCTTATTGCTTGTTGCTTTCATTTCCTCCATAATCCTTGTTTCCCAAGCTAATAATATTTTGAACAGTGGAATTCGTGGACGAATATGCATCAAATGTTTTATCGTATATGTTTGATATTTAATTTAATCCAAGTATCACATTCTTCCCTCATTAGTTTTATTGTATAACAATGTTGGAAGCAAATTTACTAACCAGAACCATGTTGGATGTGATGTCCTGATCTGAACTGAATAAAATTATGATTTCAGCCCATTGTTTGTCACTTGGAAGAAAGTGGTGAATGGTGGGGAGGCTCGTCTGCGTGGATGCATTGGAACTCTGGAAGCTCATTGTTTGATCAATGGCTTTCGGGACTACGCGCTAACAAGGTAATTGCAAAGAAGCATTTTGCATATGAGAGAATTGACAGCTGAAAGCTAAAATAAGCTGAAAAAAAGCTGTACCAAACAGGGCCTTTGACATTATTGCTGTTTTAAGGCTTTGACATTATTGCCGTTTTTCTTCCTTTTACCTTTTCCTGAATTCATTCTAATCCCTGTAGGTATGCTATAAGTTGTTCTAGGCGCTATTAACCATCATGTGAACTCTTGTAATGTTTCTAGCTATTAGTAAAAAATTGTTATGCCAAATGATGGAAGTTTGGGGTTGGCCCTACCTATCTATTGTGTAAAAAAGCTAGTGAATGCATGGAAGTAAATGTTGGTGATGTAGGACGATTAGGGACAGCGTTGTAAGGACTTTAAAGTTGAATTTCTGTTGAGTTTTTATGGTGGCTTAAAGTTGAAATCAATAGAAATTTAGGATTTCAATTAAGGAATGGAATGAACTAAATTTAGGATTGGTAAACCAAGTGACAGAGATCAAAACAAGGGTTGTTTAGGAGCTGTGAACTATAAACTGAAACAGAAAAGAAGAAAGAAGAAGAAAATAGTTCTAGGAATCACTCCTATAATCTCTTAGGTATCATACCTAGGGTTAGAGTTGCATCACACAAACCCAAAGTGGCTTTAAAACTTTGAAAATCTATAAAATATCAACTCTATTAAATAAAAAGTATTACATGACTTTATATAGAATTATGAGACTTCCTAAATCAACTAAAACTAAAAAAAGAAACTACTAATGAAAACCCATCGAAGACCAAATAAGAAACATAAATACAAACTTGACCCACAAGATGACTTGTGGGGAACCCCGACAACCAGTGACAGCAAATATGAAAATGTTGTGAATCCCTTGAGCATCATACTTAGGGTTAGAGTTGCATTACACAAACCCAAACAGGCTTCAAAATTCCAAAAATTCTATAAAATATCAACTCTATTAAATAAAAAGTTTTACACTATGAAGCACCAACACTTCAAAACAAGTACCGTATCTGTGTCGGACAGAGACACTTCGGGAACACACGAACACTTTGGGGACACGTATGGGACAAGCCACATGGCGTGTCCCCGTATTTAATAAATTTATTTTCAGGGTACACGCTAGGTACACACTAGGGACATGCCAAGTTGTCTTTTCCTCCATTTTATATAGTACTTTTGATAAATGTTGAACGTTTATTATTTTTTTCTTAGATTTAAATACTTAATAGATTATCCATAAAAATGTATAAATTATGAATGTTAATTTAAAAGTACTTTTAATTTATTTTTTTTAAATATAGAATTAGAGTTAATTTTTGTTAATATTGATTGTTTGTGGATGAAATATTAATCTAGATAGCAAATAAAAATATATAAAAACATATTTTATTGTCGTGTTCCCATTGTGTCCTTGTCTCCATTTTTTTGAAATCGCTATGTCCTGTGTCTGCATCCGTGTCCATGTTCACATCCGTATCCGTGTCCATATTTCTTAGGTAGTACATGACTTTATATAAAATTAGGAGACTTCCTAAATCAACTAAAACCAAAAAAAGAAACTACTAATAAAAACCCATCGAAAACCAAATAAGAAACATAAAAAAATCATTTAAATAACTTGACTCGCAAGATGACATATGGGCAATCCCGACAACCAATGACAACAAATATGAAAATTACCAAAATACCCTTGACCTAAAAACTCTAAAAAAACATAAAATAACTATAAAATAAGACCCTACTAACACTAGTAGCTTGAAACCATGGCAATTTCCAAATATTGCCACTTCTTTAACTTTGCTTTTTCTTGCTCTTCTTGTGGATTGCATTAGTTGGGTAGATGAAGGTGCTTTTTAACTTCTAGATTAACATCAAAATCCCGTTGCAAAAAAATAAAAATAAAAATAAAATAAAATGTTTCATATTGGCAGCATTGTTGTTTTCTTCGGTTCCAATGTTGCGTCATCTCTAGATTAGTGTCTATTATTTAGCATTCATCCTTGTTAGAGGACTTAAGTTATATAAGTTGCTTTTCTTTGGATCAACAACAATATACTCTTAGCTCATGAGTTCCTAGGTATATTTAACCTTCTTTTTGCAAATTTCAATCATCACCATACTGTACGTTCCATTTTCACATTTATATTTGATTCTTTTGTTATGTCCATGCTGTTGACAAAACCTTGAGTTGTACATAATGGTAGGATGGTACTAACCAATATTTTTTGTATTTGTTGACTAAACCACTGATCACCCTCATCAACTAAATCCTGGTTGATGAGGTTTTGTTGTTCCATTTGCATTTGATTTAACATGCCATTTTTATGTTGGTGCAATCAGGTACAAGCGATATTCTCTCGCAAATAGAGTAATAATATTGATAAAAGCTTTACAATTGGATGTGTTCTAGTTATGGACTTGCTTTCAGCCTATAATGTCAAATACAGTTCTAAGAAGGATCTAAGATAGATCTTTCTTATCCCAATCTATTTGTTGTATCCTTATCAAATCTATCCATTTCTACCACCACATTTTGATGAGTACCGGTTAATTGTGTTAATACTTTTGGACAATTATTATGACATGCTATTCTAGGAGTTTTCAGCAGTCAAAATTATTGACTAAAACCTTGCCCATGATTGCTTGGAATGAATAATATTTAGGTACTTGTAATAAGGCGGCACCGGTTTTGTCTGAACCTAGTCCACCCCTCCTAGACCCCCATGAATGGGGACTAAAATGGGTTAGAGTCATTACTTGTAATTTGAAGTAAAAGGAGAACGTCAACCAAAATCCAGTTTATGATGTATGCCTATAAAACCATGTTATAGTTAAAGCTAAAAATGAATAGCAGAAGTGTCAAAAAGTAAGTTGCTTCTGAAGAAGCTCTTTTGTGTTTAATCCTTTGATTTTGTGAAGCCAAATGCATTCTTATAACCTGACATCTATTAGGTGTATACTGGGAATACCCTCTCTAAATGGTATATCATGACAGGTTCCTTTTTGTTGTAAATGGATCCATCAATAAATAGCTAAATACCCTGCTATGGTGTACAGTTGATAGTTCTTAACCAACCCCTTCTTGCCGAGCTTTATAAAGCTTTAAGAGAGAATAGGGAGTAAGGGGGACCTTTGCTTCATTATAAATTGGATATCTCCAAAATTCGATGTACTTCTACAAGTGTGGGACACGCCTCATGTTTGCCGAATCTAAAAATCATTGCCTCTGCATCCCAACACTTCACTGCGGCTATGATCAGATCCCACTGTTGGTTCACTTTTTACTTTATCCTCCACCAAATCTTCTAATCTCCCGTTCTCAATGTTATCCTTATAAAAAAAGAGGGAAAAATCCAGCATTTGCTGGCCAGTGTGGCCCTTAACATCTATAGCATGTTTTTCAGTATAGGCAGAAGAAAACTGTTGTGTGTAGCCTTTTAAGCCACTGAGTAGCTTGGCTCATTTGTTTATTTGATGTGTCACGAAAATATTAAGGTTCTTATCATTTTAATTTTTGAAGACGTGATGCTTCTGATGATTATCTGTACTGATTCTTAAATTGGTGGCACATCCAGCTTGCTACAGCAAATTTGCTTGCTTCTTTGTTGTGTAAAGAATACAATCTTTTCGTTAATATACGCTAAATTGAAGTTGTTTTTTACTTAGAATGTCCTTTTCAATTGAATCTCCAACTCTTAATGGGATGCCGCTAAAGCTTTGGCTTTTGCAGTGCCCTGAGGGACCGCCGATTCCCCCCAATACAGGCTAAAGAGTTGCCTTATTTGGAATGTACTGTCTCCATTCTGATTGATTATGAGGCGGCTCTCCACTACCTTGATTGGGAGGTTTGTGCTTTCTTGTTTTAATTTTGGAACATGGCTGTACATAATTTCTCAGTTCTAGTATGCTCAACAATGAACTACTACATGATGCCTTATTTTACCTACATTTTCCGTTCCCAAAAGCCGCAACAGGTAGATCCTAACCATTTTACTGTATTCTCACTGGAAATCATTAAAAAAATAAAAAATAAAATTGGACAATAGACAAATCCTAAAGAAGTAAATGTTCTCTCTCTTTAGTTTACTTTTTAATTCACCAATATTGTTGAAATGGTTAGGATTTTAAGATTTGGTTGTTGGCATAGAATTTAAGTGGGAGTGGGATGATGAATCTACTTATCCAAATGCTGCAATATGAATTTGCTCAATAGATTCTCGAACTTACTAAAATTCCGTGGATTTGAAACTGGTTAATGAGATACTGATATAAGATTGTCTAACTGGATATTAGTTTAGTCTGCTCCTCTAAATTTTCTGTATGGGCAACTCTCTTAATTTTGTTGTTAAGTCCTCATTTTGCTTGACTTTTAATTCTGTAGTTGTGTTTTTATGTGTTTTTGTTTGTCTCCTAAAGAATATTATTGTTTTTTTGCAGATTGAAAAGCATGGTATAATTATTGAGTTTACTGATCCCGACTATAATACAAGGCGAAGTGCCACATATCTGCCTGAGGTGGCTGCCCATGAAGGTCAGTTTGTTACAAATTTAGTTTGAAATCCTTATTGCTACAAACATAACTGGATGAAATCCTTATGTATGATGTGTTGCTCTGTTGCTGCTTGCATGCATCTGGCCCCTCCAACTATTTGACGTCCCTACAAACAATAGCATACCAATCCCACCTAGATAGATACAATTAAAAAACAAGACTTAGCTAGCTGCTTATAATAGTGTGGCCAGTGAAGTAATGAATTTGTAATTGGGATAACAAAAAATTGACTCCAAATTTTGCGTCTTTTTATTTTATTTTATTTATTTGGGCCATTGTAAATATTAGTGGTACACATTATTCATGTAAAAAATCATGTTGATGTGGTTTATATATTAAAATTACATTCACTGTTAATTTTTTTTTTAAAGACAAATATAATCTGATCATGTGGCAACGAAGGGGACAAAACCCCAACTCCCAAAAGATGACACATAAATATGATCATGATAGCATTATTTATTCAATATATCTTAATAAATTTACATATCAACAAATATATATATATATATATTATTGATTTAAATATATACCAAATTATAAAACAAGTAATGAATTTTTAGTATGTTATTAATCTTATTTGAGTAATTCAAAATTTATTGCATTTATTGCAACCCCCGACTAAATTTTTTATGTTGTGGATTTGCTCTACATTCCTGTCTCCACCCCTGATTGAAAGCTTTCTAAGATAATCTGAGACTTTTTTTTTTTTTTTCCATGAAAAATGCTAGAAACCCATAAAATATGACCTCCAAATTCTCCCCTAATTGTGGCAGGGAGTTGGGTCTTAGGTCGTCAATTTTTAAACCAATCAATAATTGACATGGAGTAATTGACAGATGTGCTGTTTTGGGGGACTCAAGTTTTTTCCTTTTTTCATATCCATGTCTTGTGACAAGGTTCTTTATAAGCAATATATTTCTCCAAATTGAATTACATTATGAACTGAAAGAGAAAATTTGGGAAATTTTAGAGGTGTTACAAGTTGTTCTTCCTTCGAGTGAGCAACCCTGATTTAGGCATTTATTTTTATTTTGCTATTCACTGAAGCCTTCATAGAGGCATATATGCACAAAGATACCCGATAAAACCTATTTATACAAAGTTGGACACTAGGAGTCATTTTATTATTTAGTTATTCCTTCTCTGAATGTGGAGACGGAAGAATTATTTTGTCAAAGATTTGGGACATGGTAAGCTCCATCTTGAATATGTGCCGAGGTGCCACATAAAGCATTATGTTTTGATTGGTAACCAGGTGTCCCTTGTCTGGGCATATTTTGGTTTCAGGCTGGACAAAGATAGAAACGATTGACTCACTGATGCGAAAAGCGGGTTACAATGGCACCATAACTGAATCACTCCGAAAGCAAATTCGACTGACCCGTTATCAGAGTACGCTATGTACTATGCATTATAGTGACTATGTCACCTATGTCAAAACCGCCAGAGGTGTTGCTCCCTCTATTGTGGGGGCCAAGCCTGGCAACCATTGATTGCTGTAAGCTTCTTCCATTGAAACTGAGAAAAAAAACTTGGTTATGGAGGACCTCCTGTCAAAACAAAAATATAAAAAATAAAAAAAAAAATTGATGGGGTCGGAATCTATTTGTTTGTGTTCCAACCCCACGGCAGGAATTGTTATAAACTGTTCTAAATTATTCTTCAAATTCAAGTTCATTTGATTTTGAGGAGGTCACCAAATCACTTGTAATATAAGGTCATACAGTGTGTTTATTTATCACTTGCAAGCTTTAATGTTTCATATTTTTAGGTTTGTAAGAGAATGTTTGGTTAATTATTTTGCCTGATTTATTCCAAGAATGTCTTTTAATAATTCTTTTTTTTTTAAAAAAAAATTCTTTTAGGGTTTGAAAGTCAAATAGTGTGATTTGGCAAGATTATAATGATTTTAATGATTTTAATGTCAAATAGTGAAAGTTCATAAAATTTACACAACATTACAATGAACATAATACTAAGATCATGCATACTTTTGTACTACACTTGTAAAGTAATTAAAAAAACTTTTTTTTGTTTAATTTCAATGTCACCACAATTGTTACAAGCACTAACATTATCTTGTTTAGGGTTATTATCAAGTATTATATCATTTTTAAGATCACAATCAAATTCAAATGTTGTAAAATATTTTCTCCTCTTTCTGTTCATGTTCACCTAATACAATGGTGAGAAATTATAATAATATATTCTTTTTTAATAGATGAATAACCATTCTTTCATTTTTGGCCTAATTTATCAAACACATTGTAATTGATATATTCTGAAGGAAATTGTTTGATAGCTCAAAATTTTGTGACTCAAATCTGTCAAAGTGACGACATTTTACATTCAAAATCTGTCAAAACGACGTCGTTTTGAGTGATTTGAGCCATTTGAGTTACAAAATTTTGAGATACCTAGCATTGTTGTATTATGAATCATCTTTTTATTTGAAACCATCTCAAAAGGTGACTTTGTACCATTTGGAGGCATTATGTTCCATCGAAATTGCCTTAATGGCTGGACATCTATTTGATCTTTGAGGAGTATGTCTAATAAATAATTGATCATCTTCTCTCCATGACCAACATATTGATAAATAATAATAATAATGTTAAACAAATTAATAAATTTTATAAATTCTAATATGATATTTATTATATTATTGAAATGAGTCTTATTTTAAAGGATAAATGACAAATACATTTTATGAGATTTACTTAAAATACTAATTACCTAATGTGATTTTAGAAGTAACGTCTCGCCTTTTTAAATTTCTATTCGCATAACAAATGACTTGATTTCATTTAAATCTCGAAACAGAATCCTAATTAAAGGTGTTATGTGTAAGAAGATAATAATTTGAGGTGGTTCACTGTCGCGTTTTGAAATTTAAGAGACAAAAGTATAAATGAGTCATACTTTAAGAGAGTTTACTGTAATTTATCTAATAAATTTTTTTATATTTTTAAGTAAGTTAAGAGTATCTCCAATTAAAATGTTAAGTATGCTCTTGTGGAAAATGTTAGACAGTTAGATTCGAAGATATAGTTTGAATAGAGTTACTAAATAAGCTCCCAATAATGTCAAATTTTAAAAATATAAAAATTTATTTAAAACTAATTTTTTAAAAATAAAACCAAACAAAGTAATTTACTTAGCAATGTGGAGGGGGCAAGAAGAGAGAGAGAGAAGACATGCCGATAATATATAGAGTAATATTATAAATTCACCCTTATCAAATTAAAAATTACTCAAATTAATTTTCACCATATCTCACATAAATCTCATACTATACAAATTAATTTTCACATACAATCAATCAAAAATTTTTTGGCTAAGTAAGTCAAGTTTCAGACTTTCCCTAATATATATAGTCAATATTCTGTTGAAGTTCTTAACAACCATACAAGGGAGGGGGCAACTGTTATGATATTGAAAATTTCAGAGTTTGATTGTAATTTTATGAACCTTAGGAACGAAGGAAGCACCTTATATCATATCAAATTTTAGAGGAATTAAGGTCACATTTGACAATATCACTTTTTAGTTTAAAAGTTAAAAAGTTATTAAAAAAATTAAAAAGTCAATAATTTATATTATAAAATTAAAATTTTTTTTTCTTTCTACTTTTTACACATATTTTCATAAAAAACTAAAAGGTGATCCTAAACGTAATAATTTTTTCATATCATATTTTAATTAAAAAATCAAAAAGTTATTAAAAAAACGTGTTTGCAAACAAGGCCTAAATGTAATTTTACCTAACTTTGTAATTGACAAGATAATACATATTTTAAATCTACATTACCTTCGTTTGAGATGTGAATTGACTTTTTACTTTTTTTAATTTTTTAACTATTTTAATTTAGAATTAAAAAATATAGTTTGAGATCAACTTTTTAACTCTTATTAAATTTTATAAAAAAAAATAATTATAATTTAAATATAATATTTTTTATTTACTTTTTAAACTTATTTTATCAGTATTTTTTGTGCCTATTCCAACCGAGACTTTTTATGCTTTAGACATTCTTAACCCCATCCCAACTCCGACGTTACAATTTCAGACTCCCACGTTCATTCTACTTCTCTTCCACAAATCCACATCAACCATTCGCCACCTCACCCCATCCACAGGTTCTCTCTCTCTCTCTACATATACATACATATACTGTCTATATATCCTCATATTGCTCTCTTTAGAATCACGAGATTAGCCTGATAATTCCAAGTAATTGGATCTTATTTGTCTTCGATTTTTGCACAATGCATGATCAGATCAAGGTTTAGCGCCACACTTGGGCTTCTACGTCCAATCTTCACTACCACTACCATTATCATCTTTCTCTTTAGTTAATTTGTTCTAGTTTAGGCGAAATTTATGTTTTTTTTTTCTTCCCCTGATTTGTGGTTTGGTTGATGCGAAACACCTGTTTAGGGTTTGTTAATTTGGTATTAAATTTTGTTGTATTGTGATTCTTGTATGAATACCTAAGTGTCATATTGAAAGCATCCACTCTTGTATTTGCTGTTATGTGTATTACCTATTCTATTTTTATATGAAGCACACAACTCAGAACAATTTTGAAGTCTTATCACTTTTTTTCTTCACTGTTCCAATAAATAACTGCTAACAGTTTTCAATTTCAACACAACTTTCTCATTCATTAAATCACCAAAAAAGAGAGTAAAATTGGACTTTGATGCCTATTGATTTTGCCCCTAGTCACTGCACGCTGGACTTGAATGAGTACTATTTGTCTGTTAAATTAAAATTTAATGAACTTTTATGGGTTTGTGTTTTTTGGTAGGTTATTGTTGCATTAAGGGACTAGTTGCATTAAGGGACTAGTTGGACGGTGTTTGTGGTTCTTGTCGCCATTGAAATTATAGTTGAGAGATGAGTCAAAAAGGCTTAATTTATAGCTTTGTTGCGAAAGGAAATGTTGTTCTAGCTGAGCACACTTCATTTTCGGGGAACTTCAGTACCATTGCTGTGCAATGCTTGCAGAAGCTTCCTTCTAATAGCAGCAAGTACACGTACTCATGTGATGGCTACACGTTCAACTTTCTTATAGACAATAGATTTGGTATTATTTCTTCATTCAAATTGAGACGATTTTTCTTTTTCTTTTTCTTTTTCTTGTTCAAACTATATGATGTTGATATTTCTGATTGAATATTTTTATTGCCATTGCAGTTTTCCTTCTTGTTGTAGATGAATCAGTTGGGAGGGGTGTTCCTTTTGTGTTTCTTGAGAGAGTCAAGGATGACTTTAAACAGCGTTATGCTGGCATTATCGGAAATGATGTTCCACATCCACTTGCAGACGACGAGGATGACGACGATGATTTATTTGAAGACCGGTTTAGTATTGCGTACAATCTTGACAGAGAATTTGGGTTTGTATTTTCAATTTCTTATTCTTTATGTGCATACAATGATGATTTATGATCAAAATTTGTTCTCCTCTATCCCAATGATGTCTTGTTCATTGATTATGCATTTTGTTTTGTAGGCCAAGGCTCAAAGATCACATGCAGTATTGTATGAACCATCCAAATGAATTAAGTAAGCTGTCCAAACTGAAGGCTCAAATAACAGAGGTCAAAGGGGTAATGATGGACAATATTGAAAAGGTATTTTCTTTTAATTTTAATTTATTTTTTATTTTTATTTCTTTTGAGAGTTATATAGGTGATAGAAACAATAAATATGTAGCAAACACAAGAAATTACCATAATTTTGTTGTTGATTTTGTTTGATCATGAAAGGTTGTCAAGTCCAACATTCATTGCATATGTGGAGGTTTCATACAATTACTAATGCAGACATACTAGTCTCTGAAAGCAACCCCCATCCTCCCACCAATAAGGAAAAAAATTTAGGGAAGTTGTAAGTTAAATATTTGAGTTTGTAGTAAATGCCGGGAAGGTCTAGACTTTGGCTTTTCATTGGAAGGCATTGACTATTTGGTTGTTTGAACCTCTGATACTTTGGCCTTTAATTCTCTAAGCCATATGCCTTTTAACAAAGACAATTAATTTAGAAACATCTTTTGGAATTGAATTAAATTTTGCATGCTTTGCAATACGTAGGAGATAAGGGTTTGGGAAGGTGAGGTGTTATGGGGAGAGGTTAAATCATGTTGAGGATATAACTCTATCTATTCTAATAATAAATTTAATCATTTACTATAATGGGTATGTTTGAGTGAGTAGGTTGATCATGGAACTGTGGCTGGCCACCTTAGGATGGTGTAATTGTGAAGTTGTTTCCTCTAGCTGTCATGCTTGCCTTAGGCTAATTAGCTCTCATGAGAGGCTGTACTGAACCAAGTGTAAAGATTACCAGCTTAGTGGCATGAAAGAGAGCAGCACAATTTGTAACAATGAAAATAGGTGTTGCTAAAAGAAAGAAAGAAAGTGTTATATTGGATCCATAGTTCTGTAAGTGATTTTGGGTGGAATGTAATGTTCTAATTATGGTCGGGACCAAGGGAGTTACATCGAGCAGAGGGAAGGTGCCATTCAACCGATGTAGCAAGGTAGTAAGCATGAGGATTGAGGAATCCCAAGCATCCTCTATGCAGTTAAGGGATGAAGCTGAGGAAGAAGGGCTACCTACCCTAGCAGATCAATTAGGTTGTGTTTGGATCATGGAATTTGATTAGGGCTTTGATGAATATGTTTTTGGAAGATGAGGCCAAGAGTGGGGAGAGCCCATTCTGCCTTCAGCCATACATCATGGGCTGGATTGTCCTGAAATTTTCAGTAGTTATTTGAGCCATACATTATGGCCAAGAGTGGGTCGTTACACTTTTTAGAAGGGCTAAAACCTCGGCATCATTAGTACCACCTTGCTTTATAGGCTTGGAGAAAACAAAAATATTTTTTTAGTGGTTTTGCAGGAGCACTCTAATTCTAGATTGTCCTGAATTTTCAGGTGCAGCAGCCATTAGGGTTGTTCACATACCTGATTCACCCAAAAAACCCAACCCTGACCTACAAAAGTGATGAACGGACAGTTCCGATCAAATGCTAAGTCGGCTGATGGTGTGTGAAGTTTTATGTTTTTGGGTGTATAATTGGCCCAATCATTCAACCCGAACTGAATGAATTATTTATAAAAAAATGAATTTTACGCATAGCATTGTTTGATTGACTAAAATTGATTACATTTTATCTTTATCTAATCTGTTCCCTCTCTCTTCTCTAACAAAAACCACACACTCACGAAATCACCTCTCCCTCTCTCTCTCTCTCTCTAGTCTTCACTTCTGCAAGCCTTTCACTTCACTGCCTCGTCGTAGATTCGTTGTCACTTGGCTGCCACTTCATTTTGTCATCAGAGTCGCTACGTGACAAAATCCTAGCCCTGTCAAAGAAAAATCCTAGCTCCTTTGTTTCATCGCTGCCCTTTCAACCTCAGATTTCGGCTCCCCAATCTTAGATCTCATTGTCTCTCACTGAAGGGAATCTTTTTTGTTTCTTGAAGATGTTACTTAGCCCCTTTGTAAGATCTCATATCTACATAAGAAGATTGAGTTACTCTACAATATGAAGGAAATCTTTTTACTTTTTTGAAACTTGAGGATTGGGCTTTGGGATTGGCTGTGCTTGTGCTTTGAGATTTGTTGAAGATGGAGTGGTTGGTTTGAATGCCTGACTGAAATTTTTTCAACCCGACAATGTTTGGTTTTGAATATGTAGGCAGTAAAAATTGGGTAGTTCTCTCTTCAACCTGAGGTGATGGGTTCAGGTGACAGTTGTAGGGCAAACCTGACTCATGAACATGTAGTAGCCATCTAATTTTAGGTTCAAAACTTTCATTTGGGACCAATTTTTGGAGCTAAGACATAGCTGAATGGGAGTAACATGACAAGCTGACAATTGTTTCGTGATGATGGGAAGAGGAACGCCTTTGAACTGTTTTGGCATGACATTTTCAAGGAATCGAAGCATCACATTTGAACATCGATGTATCCTGAGGAGTCTATTCTGTTTCCAAAAACCATTTTATTTTCCTCTCCCAAAACAACCTTTTTGCTTCAATCACTTCTAAAGCTTCCAAACAATACCGAAAAGAAGAGTGAAAATTATACCATCCCTTTGAAGACATTTGTACGCTGATGCGAAACTTGTGTGTTATTTGAGGACCACAATATGGAACAGGCTTTTAGAAAAATTAGTTCCTTACCATGGAATGGAGAAGCTATTTTGCTCCACATGATTGTGGGAGGTGTATAGAGAGAGGAGAATTACCTCACTATCTATTGGGGAAGGAGAATTACCTTCTTGTGTTCTTTGTTGACTTGTATGAATCATAGAGGAGTTTTGGACAGGAAGCCTGTCTAATAGTATTATTAGTGAAGGACATGAACAATTCTTTCAAGTGTGTAGGTAAATGGATCTATTCTACATGTGTTCTCAACCACGTTATCACCTCAACAATCATCACCACAACATTATCTCCATGAACTTGAGGTCCATGTGTCAACTTCGTGAGGTGACATGTGGATCAATCACATTTCTCCAAACGCTCCCTTTAGGGTTGGACCATGCTAGCCAAGGCTAATATAGTACACGGTGTCTTGTCTTAGGGTTGGTTTGGGATGTTCTAAAAAAGTGCACTTTTTTACTTATTGGCTTATATGGGTTGGGTTTGAGTTGGGTTTGATGTGATGTGTTAGAGAGGTGATGTGATTTAAATAAGATGATGTGACTTAAATAGGATAGTAACTTTTTGACTTTTTGTATTATTTAGTTTATGCCAAACCAACCCTTAGTCTCGAGCCTAGGCTTTGAGGGACATTTTCAAGAGGTATTTCCTAGTTTGCATGCCTGGACATGCTCAAAGCACCCCATTAACTCGGCCAAAGGAACTTTAGCTCAAGTGTGTCACCCTCTACTTGTGATGACACACTCAATACTCGCGGCTTCGTCAAATGATTCTCCACCCAAGCATGCCCCTTTTTGTACCTCAATCCTTCTCCTAGGCACACTCAACTCTCCGGCAGAGTGTGCCCATCTCTGTATGGCTCCAATGATTATCTCTAGGTAGTTCTGGGCACACCCAATTCTTCCGTGGGGAATACCCATCTTCACATGATACATGCACTCTGCCCTCCTTTGGTTCAGCTGAGTGGTTCTCCACATGTGCACAGATTGCCTATGAGCTATACACGGTTCTCGAAAGGCACACTAATACTCCTACACTAATGTAGGTGTAAATCAGGGCTCAGAGACCTTTGGGGTTAGTACTGTGGCCATGAGGTGCAGAGCGACCCCATGAGCCCCCCATGCGTGGGATTACTGGGGTCTCATGGCTTGGTGGCTAGTGTTAAGAGGGTTAGTCAAGGTGATTCGTCCCATTCTTCTTCACACTTTAACCAACCTTAAAAGAGACTTCTCCATGTAAAAATATGGCCAGATTATGATTGGATCAACCCATCAATTAGCAGTTACAAATTCTGTAGGCACTTGAGTGCTTTGGTGTCCATGTTTCTGGTAAGCTTGATTGCCATTACAAGCTGTCAAACAAAAGAGGAAGGTTGAGTTGGGTAAAATGATGAGTAGAAAAAACGACTATAGATACATGATTTGTTTTTATTTTTATCAAATTTGTTCTCGTTGAAGAAGGAAGAAAGTTCTTTATAGTATGAAGTTTGGATGATTGGAGGATTGTGTTTGTAATATTTTATGGTTGGACACTCCTATTGAATTGAAGTTATTCGGTTATAAGGCAATTGTGAGATTGGTATCGTATTATAATATTGTTGAGAGTCGTCTGTGTGATACTTTGACATTGAGGGATTTAATCATGGGTGGGGATTGCTGAAAAAGATGAGGCTTTATTGAAAACATACCTTTTAGTTCCCTAGTAGTGATTGAATGAGGTTAATATTGCCAAAATGTAAGGGAGGAGAAAGATTTTTGCCTAAATGTTCTTCTGATAAGGACATCCAAGCTTCCCCCACCCATACTAATATTCTGACAGTGGCATATTCTTCAACTTCTTATGGATCCATGTTTCTTAAACACAGTGACACAGCTGCATTAGTTTAAAGGCAACTTTTCTTAGTGCCTTAACGAATCAGTTACTTTTTATATGTACCTAGGGTGAATACTAAGCCATCATTATTTTCTATTGTCAGATGGCTAACAATGATAATTCTTACGTGGTTTTGCTCAACTTAATCTGATAAACGACTTTGTCTTCTCCTGCATTGCAGGTTTTGGATCGTGGTGAGAAAATCGAACTCCTGGTGGATAAAACTGAAAACCTTCAGTTCCAAGTATGTTTTATTCATTTATCTCGTGATTACCTAAGTGTGAAAAAATTCTTGGGGATTTTACGGTTGACATGCTTGTGACAATGTGATTGAATTTAGGCAGATAGCTTCCAAAGGCAAGGAAGGCAACTGCGACGGAAGATGTGGTTTCAGAATCTCCAAATGAAGCTTATGGTTGGAGGAGGAATCCTTGCTCTGATCATCATACTGTGGCTAATAGCTTGCAGAGGCTTCAAATGTTGATGCGACAAAGGTACATGTAGTATTTAGGAGTTGATGCTTGTTCATTGGGGATACAAAAGATTACAGGTTCGTGTATATTAAGTACGTGTCTGGAATGAATCCTTCTATCTGTTAGACCTTGTGATCAAACAGCTGTTTGATCTTATCTTACTGTTATGATTGTATTTGTTTTTCCACAATAATGAGACGATTTAATTTGATATGCTTATGTTCTAGTGGTTGCTGATTTTAACATCTGGCAACCTCAACTTCAGGGAATGTTGAGTAGATTGTTGAAGCCATTGTAAAATATTCGTTAAACTTTTATGTTGGTATGGTTGTGATTTTGGGTTGAAGCCTTTGGCGTGTTCCAGGTATTAACCTCGTTGCAAATAGAATGGTTTGGGAGTTGGTTTATAGAGTAAACAAAGTCTAACTAGTGGCGGCGAGGCAGGGCGGAAGGGGTAGGCATAGGCAAGGGCCAAAGTGACATAAAACAAAACATTTCATGGGTAAAATTGAGTCAATTAGAATTACATGGACTAAATTGAGAGTCACCATATGATCAAAGCCACATGAATTTGTAAGTTTGTGAGAGCATATAAGGGAAAGGGACACAAGTGTTTGGAGGTATGACAACCAAGGAACAATGTATATCATTGGTGACAAATTAGTTTATACCTTAAAAGCTTGTGAGTTGTGGAATGTTTTTTTTTTTTGTTGTTGAGGAAGAGCCAATAAATGGTAAGTCCAAAAGGGTAAGAAAAAAGTCATTTGCAATTCTGCAAAGATAATATATTAGAATTGAAAGATCTATTAGTCATGTTAAAAGATCTCTTAGTCATGAATGGAAGATGTAACTCCATTCTATTGCCTCTAATTGTAGAGGAGAATTTTTTTCCACCAAGTTTTAAGTACAATGCTTTGGAGGAAGATGGGATTTCAAAAGAGCATATGAAAGTTTTGAAGACCTTAGGGAGAAGTCCATAGGGAATAATAAGGTAGAATACTGTGTTAATGAAGATAGGGACATTGGAGACAAAAATTGAAAAATAATTAAATAGGTAAAAGAAGAAATAGTTGAAGATGGAGTTCTATGGAGGCAGTGAAAAAGTTGAAAGATGAAGAAAATGAAATTGTGAAAATTCAGTAGTATGAAAAATAAAATGTGAAATAGAGGTTCATGGCTTGAAGAGCTAAAACTTTCAAGTATGCCTTCTTTGAAAGAGAAACCCTTGTTTTAAAATTGAAAGGAAAAAAAATGTGCATTCCTTAAATAGATTTGGAATAAATAAATTTGCAAGTTCAATGTAGTTCATGATACGAAATAAGTTGTGAAGGAGATGGCATTTTTGAAGTATGTATTTTTACAGAATGGGATTGGAAAATTTGATTTTTTAACATAAGTTGGGTGAATATGGATGGGGATTTTGATCCAAAAAGCAATCAAATTCAAAATTTTTGACTAGCATGAAGAGTTAAATAACAAGAGTCTGTAGTACGTGAAGGATAAAATAGATGAAAATATCAAAGTCAAGGTTTACACATCTATGGAGATTACTATTGAAGGGGGGTAGAGTTCAATGATATCCACAGTACTACATCAAATTTAGCAGGTTGTTGGAAATTAAATTTGATTTTGAATAATATAGATAATTATGTGTTAATAGTAGAAATTTCTATATATACATGATATATACATGTATGGAGTGATTCATGTTTGTAAAAAGTTGTATGTAAAGTTTGTGTGCATAAATGAGGTTGATCAATTATGTCAAGAAACAATTTTCCATTATGATAACTCAACCACTAATACAAATAATTTAACCTTCGAATAACTCATAAGTTTTAGGTAAATAAATCTACAAATTTTCACATTAGCTCTACATATTATACAATGGATTGCCTTCCAAAAAGTTTATATAATCCTTTTTTGGACAAAATTTCGTGTGACATTCTATTTACTTGTGATTATTAACTGATTAATTCAGTTATGACTGTAGGAATTTGATCAAATATTGATGATTTTGACGATTATTTAGATTACTTAGGACAAGATGCTGCTGATAATAGATTAACCACACCAACTTCTCTCAATGAATTAACAATATTGCCATCCATCAACAAACGATAACTAATTTGACAACATTAAATTTAATCTTTAGTTAAATTATTTGTCTCTTCCTATTGTGTTTGATTCTTTCCCTTGGAAATTTTTTTATGCTCTTTTTTCATTTTGCTGCTTTCCTAGGAAATAATAATCCCATTTACATCTATTCGGAGTTTGAAAAGTTTACTCGGCTGAAACATAAAACAGACTTGTACGGGAAGTTTGATCATTATATCCCTAATAGTTCAAAACATAAAATGGAGTCCAATAAAATTATGCATTTATATAACAATTTTATAAATATATCAAACACAAATCCATCCTATGCTTTCCCTTTACTCATCTAAGACACAAAGACACAAACCTAGAATTCCGCATTCCTCTTTCACTTACCTCCTTTTCATCATTTGCTTCTTGTGCATTCCTCTTTCACAATAAGTTTACCAAATAAGGGTATTATTATCCAAAAAAATCAACAAATGTATTATGTACTTCACACATGACTTGATTTTATTTAAATCTTTAACATAATGCTATTGAAAGGTATTAAATATAATAAGATAATACTTTGAGGTGATTAGCTGTTGAGTTTTAAAGTTCAACCGGCAGAGTTCAAATGAGTCATAATTTAAGGAGATAAGAAAAATCTTTGAGACACCTAATTTATCACCCCTAAAAACCATGTCTAATAATGTCTGACATTTATCAGATTTTAATTTGTCAAACATTTCATCATGTGGGGCTTAATCTCACTACCACATCATTAGGAATGGTTTAGGAGTGATAAATTAGGAGATGTAGCATTGTTGCTATAATTTACCTTTCGTTTTAAAACATTTTATGCTAGAATAAAGATTGATTAACTCTTTTTAATGAGTCCAATTTTGTTCATACACTAATAAATGTTCACTCATAATTAGCATTGAGTATGGATTTGATTTAGGGATTAAACACTAACAATCTCTTAATTATTAGTACTATTATTGCCTGAGTTATTACCCTTACAAATATATCCTACCAAGGTATGGAGAGATAAGGTATGGAGGAGTCCAGATCCTCTGCCATTGTTTCTTGAGTGATTCCTACCATGGTCAAAACGATGCCGTTTGTTAATTTTTTTTCCTTTGCTTTTATTTCCCCCTCTTTTCTTTTCTCTCTCATCGCTGAACATCACCCAGAAAATTTCGACTGTTGCTAGACCTCCTTCTGTTGTAGACATTGAGTTCTATGGTTTTCTATAAGGAAGGTCTGCAATGTTGGTGACATGGAAGAAGAGCTTTTGATTCCAAATTGGGTTGAGATCTTTGCACTTGACTTAGGGCATCAAGTCAAGTAGGGGGGACGAGATCTGGTTCTCAAACTCTACCTCTACAAATGGGGAGGATGAGCCTTCACCGTCTTTGGGCATCAAGTTGTGGGCTGCCACTACTTCTACCACAAGCTTTTCTTTGTTGGTGTTCATGGCTGTTGAGAGAGAGAGAGAGAAGCTTATCGTCAAACTTTGTGCACAATTTACAACCAGAGCTTACCACAAATCAACAAATCAACCAAGCATTTGTTCTTTTTGCCGTCTTTCCTTGTGAGGTTCTTCTTCTTTCTTAGCTTGTAATGGAAAATCATGCGGTCGTTCTATCAAATTGAAGAAATTTTTATAAATTAAACTTCTAATTTTTTTAAAACTTTTCCCATCTTTTAGTTGGTTAGTTTAACTCTTAAACATGGGAAGCAATAGCTTTAATGATCCATTATCGCCACCTTGTAGTCGCTGCAGCAGTCTCCTTGCCGCCGTCTCCCTCCTCTTCGTTTCGCCTCTGTTCTTTGTTCCTACCGTCGGGTAGGTTAGGGTTCTAGGGGTGAGAGTGAATAGAAAAGAGGGAAAAGCCAAAAAAACAAAAAATTTAAAACGTCGTTTTGGTACCATGGCAGGAAACAATGGTAAAGTATCTGAACTCAGTTATGGAGAGGAACCTATCTCATCAAGAAGCCAATGATTTGGCGAGAGAAAACACAAGTGAGCAAATCTATATTCAACTTCAAAACCACGAGCTTCATCAAAGTGCCTAAGGTGGAAAGTCTTGTCTCCTACTAAACTAATAAGATTGTAGACCTCATCATAAAATGAGATTATTTACTCGCCTTTCATAACCGTATATAGGAAGTTTAATTTTTACACACTACTTCGTCTTAATAGATATATTTGATTTTAGTTGGAAAATCTTTTGAACTAAGATATATGATGTGGAAATCAACTTCCCAATGAAAGTTTATGGTCCGGTTATACCTTTGGTTCATAAGTTGATTTGCGAACTACATATTTTTGTTGGGAGGTTGATTTTTGAACAACCATGTAGCTTTGTTTGAAAATTGATTTTCAACAAAGAATTGTGTATAAATTGAGAGAAAGTAACGTGCAAAAATAGAAACTCCCACCCTTAGAACAACTCTAACATTACTCTTGTCATCATTTATAACATGATCACAAAATATTATTTCACAACGTATGAATTGTTTAGCTATTGTTTAAAATTAATTATACCACCATACAGGAAATTTTTGTAAAAGTGGAATGTTACAACTTTTGTATATATATATATATGTTTGATACTAATAAGATATTTGAGTGTTTATAATAAATAACAGATTATTCATATATATATATATATAAACAATATTGTTATGTTCCAAACTAGATCCATAACTATGAAATTACGGATCGAACTGCAAAGTATAATTCATTTGCTTTAAGAACTAAGATCAAATAAAACCATATGATTTAATCTAGATCATACCGCTTCATAGTTTCTTCAATATATTTGCTCAATCCTATCATAAGGCATATATTGTAGGGGCTCCAAAATTACAGTTTGTTTGGTTTTAATTTTCAGAAAATACTTTTTAGAAAGTTTTACTTTTTTATTTTCCATATTTTTTTTTGTTTTCAATGATTTTTTTAATTATTTAAGATTTCTTTTTTAATTTTTAGACACACCTAAAATAAATATACTTAAAAATTATAATATATGTGAAAAAATATTTTAAAAATTCATTCGTATTTTTTAGTATTTATTAATTTTTAAAAATATTTTTTCACAAATATTTTGCTAGTCAGATACATTCAAGTAAGGTGCATTTTAAAAAGTAAAAAATTTGCTTAAAATTTTAAAATTATTTACTCAAAAAACACAGAAATACGAAAAACAAAAAATTAAATTTTTAAAAAATTGAATTCAGAAAACTGAAATCAAACACACTGAATAGTGTAAATAATATCACTTCGAGAGACAAAATTATGTAAACAATAGATAATATGAGAGCTGGAAAAGAGTAGTTGGGTGAGAGTAAGCAAGCAGTTTAGGAAGAACGGAATATGACAGTAAAAATGGGGAATATTTCCCCAAATTTCCAAAATCCTCTTCTCAAACTTTGGGAAATGGGCTTAATTATTTAAGATTTTTTTAAAAAAATTTTTAGACACACCTAAAATAAATATACTTAAAAATTATAATATATGTGAAAAAATATTTTAAAAATTCATTCATATTTTTTAGTATTTATTAATTTTTAAAAATATTTTTTCACAAATATTTTGCTAGTTAGATACATCCAAGTAAGGTGCATTTTAAAAAGTAAAAAATTTGCTTAAAATTTTAAAATTATTTACTCAAAAAACAAAGAAACACGAAAAACAAAAAGTTAAATTTTTAGAAAATTGAATTCAGAAAACTAAAATCAGACACACTGAATAGTGTAAATAATATCACTTCGAGAGACAAAATTATGTAAACAATAGATAATATGAGAGCTGGAAAAGAGTAGTTGGGTGAGAGTAAGCAAGCAGTTTAGGAAGGAAGGAATATGACAGTAAAAATGGGGAATATCTAGGGGTGAGCAGCGGATATATCGATCCGTCAAAATCGACCGAACCGAACTGATCCGTCGCATTTTGGACGGATGCGTGATGACGAGCGGACGGTTACGGATTGATTTTCTCCAATCCGTCAATTTGGCGGATGGATGGCGGATTTGATGTTCCTTTGGCTGCAACCGAACCGCCAAACTGCGAACACCCTTAGTAATTTATAAGATTTTGTGTTTTCAATTTGTTTAAATATTTTGTTTGTGTTTTCAATTGAAAAAGAGTTTAAATATTCTATTGAAAAAAAGTTTTCAACTTGAATATATTTTTTGAATTGAAAAAAATAAACGTATTATTTATCTATATTTTTTGATTTTTAAATCTAACTCTAAAAGTAATAAATAGAAAATATAACATATGCTGGTTGGTTTTTGTTTTCAAAAATATATATAAATGTAATAATACAGAGACATATAATCTCTACTATTACTCTGTTCATGGTTTTGGTGGTTTGAATTGTTTTTATATTTTAAGAATTACAGATTGTAATATTTTATGTGGATGAGGCATGTTGTGATTGTAATATGTGAATGAGACATGCAGTGATTGTGATATTCTAAAGTTTCAAATTTTCTTTTTTTGGATGGTGCATGCAGTAATTGTAATACTTTTTAAAATCATTGACTGTAATACTTTTTTTTTTTTTTTTTGAGGAAATGCACAAGTTGAACTATTTTAAAATTTTATAAAATTTCAAACCGCCAACCCAATTTGCATCCATTCGCCAAATTGCCAAACCGCTCAATCCACATCTGCTGGATTGGCGGACGGATGCTGATTGATTTTCTCCAATCCGCCAATCTGACAGACGGATGGCGGATTGAAAGTTTCGTAGCCGCAACCGACCCGCGCCCACCCTTAGGAGTATCTCCCAAAATTTCCAAAATCCTCTTCTCAAACTTTGGGAAATGGGCTATATTTATAGATTTTTTCTTAGTATTGAAGATACCAAATGGCCAATAAGGTGATGACACATGTCTCTAGGATCACATGGAATATTCATTGTTCTAACCGTAGGGCCTTAGTGGACATGTGTATCCGTTGGTATGTGTACCTCTCACGGTATCACCTCTCGAGGTGGTATCTCCCTCAAGTGTACTTACCTCGGTGATACCTTACTCGTTGACACCTTAGTACAGTTTTCCAACATATCCTTGTTTAGGAGTTATAGCTTGCATCTAGCAATATCTGAATCCACGTTAGCGACTCCCCTACTCTACCAAACCACAAGATCCCCAACTTCCTAATTTCAGGTCATAGGAAAGCCTTAACTCAGCTTGGTTGTGCCTCATACCAAGCCTTACTTAGTACAGTTTCCCTTGGTTTTGCTGTTGCGACCAAGGCAGGTCCATAGTATGAGTAAATGGAAAGGAAGTCTCTTATTTTCAAGCTTCTTTCTATTCATCTTCACAGGAGTCATGATTCTGACTTGCCGCAATATATTGATGCTTTTGGGGCCTATTAACAAATTTAGTCGTTAAGTCAACATTACGATTCTTGCCCCTCTACACATATCACTTTGAGTTGTTGCAGTTGTCACATTGGTCATGTTTGATTCACAACACTAATAGTGAGGTATTAATAATCCTATAGAATTAGTGCGGTATTAACTATCCCACCCCTACCCCATTACTAATAATCCTACAAATTTGTTGGATTAATTATCCATTGGATTAATAATCCTAAACCAAAATGTCAAAACAAACATAGGATAATTGGGCCCACGGATTAATAATCCCAATCCCATGCTTTAATCCTTCCAATCAAACATGCCCATTAGATTTAATACTTAAGGTGGAGATGCTGAAAATTTTCTTTCAATTGCCTTTGCTGCAATTGAAGATACGTATGTTGCCAAATGGAAGGTCAGTCTAATATTTCTATGCCATTGTTGGACAAGAAGACAGGTCCGGCCTCCCACCTCTCCACTACTTTCCTGGGAAAAATAAGCTGTATAATGCTTATGGTCAAATTTATTAGTATAATCAAATCATTTTCATCTTATTTATACAATTCCCAACCCTTTTGTGAAACAAACCAAACATTCGCCCCCCCCCCCCAAACAAAAAAAAAAAAAACAATTTTATTTATATAAAAAGTTTCATGTAATATTTTGTTTTAAGTTCCAAAGGGGGTTTTTGTTTAGAGTGATTGGAGGGTAGGATAAGACTCCATGTCTATTACATATAATAGTCCGGTGTTTGGTTTAAAAAATATAACCTGGACTAATAGTCCAACCGGACTACCAATCCTTTATTTGTGGGATTATTGTGTCCTATTGGGAGGGGGGGATACAAATGGTGGGATAACTCCTCCTCCAGATTAGAGGATAAAATGACATTGTTAGCGGTCTAGATTATTGCACTTAGTAAAATAAAATAAAATTTAAAAGTTTCAACTAAAAATTAAAATAAATTTATTTCATTTTTATTAATAATCTATTTATTTAATTTTTTTAAAGTTCTAGCCAAAAAATATATATATAATTTATAACTCAGATTTAGAATTCCTATTATTTAGTAAACCATTCAAAAAAATAAAATAGTCATTTGAATATTTATCATTCTTCATAATATCTAAACAAGCATATGATTCAATAAAATAGTTCTTTCTTGATATCTAATCTTATGACTAAACAATTATGGGATACACATCATTTCCAACCAAACAATTATGGACTTTGTATCCCAGGATTAGCAGTCCAATGGATTACAATCCCTCTTTATCTAGTCCGTCCAAACAAACATGACCAAAGTGTATTGAATCTGCTCTCATGTATTCCCTCTCCCATCCCTACCATGTGGCCGTGGGTTCGATTTCCACAGACAACGCCAATTATATAGGGAGACAATATTTGTTGTCGCCCATACACCTTGCTACCAAGATGACTTTGCACCGAACGGCGTCGTACAGCCTGAAACACAACGGCGGTGAGCTACCCAGTGAGTGTGTTGCTGGAAAGCCCCTCTGACGATCAAGTTAGCACTCTTATAGAGAAGAAAAATGAGATAAGAATGGTTTAGTGTAATAAAATTGTAGACATTTTGCATGAAGGCATTGCAGGACTTATGTAGTTTATGTGCGCACTACCTTGCTTGTCTTTTCTTGGATGCGTGGATGTACTATCATCTCCTTGCCTTACACGTGTATACGTTAATACTGCCAAATAATAGTAACTAAACCTCCAAACGGTATTTACGTGTACTATTGATGGGTTTTACTCCTCGGACTCCAATTAGGCCATGTAGCATACATCTGCCGAGCTAACCCTAGCTTGGTTTAACCCAGACATCTTTAAGATCGATCTAGCTTTCTGGCCAGACTGCCGTAAGGGGCTTTTCCAGCCCGACACAATATGAGAATTCACAGCTTAGTCAAACTTTGTGCAATCTTGCATGACAAGAACTCATAGCACAGTCAACTAGCTTGTCCTCGTCTGTCCTTAGTTCGGTCCATTATAAAGGCATCGACCCAACTCGGCTGCGATCCTTACTCCGTCAAGGATGGCATTCTCATTCCATCTAGCTTGGCCTATGACTTCGACCCATCTAGCTCAATCCCAACATCATGGCCCAAGTTAGCCTAGCTGCATGGCCAAGGACAAGGCCCACACTCGATCTTTGCTCGACCTATTTGTACAGCACAAATCTCCCTCTCACTTAATCCTCAACGGAAAAATATATTTAGCACCCAATTCATATTTCTAATGAGATTTATTTTCTCTTCCTTCGTTCCAACCCCATTCTCTCTCTTTTTATTTATTTTATATATATATATCATTTCCTTAAGCAGTTGTCTTCAACAATGAACAAATGACCAAGAGTAAGAGCCAACTTGTCCAACATGCGTTATCTAATAGATTGCAATAAAAATGCTCATCTCTAATTTCTTTCCAATAAAATATGAGTTATACAAATGATTGTAGACTGTTTTTACAATAAAAATAATGTTAAAATAATAATAAAAAGATTTATATTCTTAAATGTGTATGTATATTTTTACACGTGTATAAAAAGCAAATAATTTTAATGAACGGTCATTAACATTTTTCTAACAACATTTTAGTGGGAGAAATAAAACCAAAAAAAAAATTATTTACTACCAAATTTATTTCATCTCTTTGCTTCACAAGAGTGATTGCATTGACCTCCTTTTAAAGTTTTAATATGATTGAAATGATCGAAACTAATTCAGTTAATATGGAAATTCAAAAATAAGCAGAGTAAAATATACATTTTAGTGTGAAAAATACAAAGACGAATTACACTAACAGTCCCTATAGTTTGTGACTTGTATCACTTTGGTTCCTGACTTTTTAATAGTGACACATTTGATCATGAATGTTAAATCTTGTTCCAAATAAGGACAATTGAAAATATCATTACTTAATTTCAAGGACAAAATCGTCAATTTGATAAAATAAAAACTAATTTGACAAAAAATAAATGTCAAATTTTTTTTTGAATTTTTAAAAATTATTTCTACCTACTAAAGATAAAATTATGTAAAATTGATAAATCTTTTAGACATTTATTTATTTATTAGGTAAATTATATTTACCTCCCCTGAGGTTTCTGACAAATACAGGGACCTCCCCTGTGGTTTGAGTAATTACAGTAACCTCTCCTGCTTTACCTGACAATATCAAGATTCCCCCCTTCCATCAGATTGCAACAAACGACGTTACTTGCATATATTAAATGACCATATTACCCCTTCATTTGAGGTCAAAAATATGAAAATACCCTTTGTTCCATTAGGGTCATCTTCCTCAGAGCTTGATTTCTGAAACAGAGAGTGAGAGATAACCCTGAAGATGCCCCACTTGGGAAAGCCATGATGGAATTAATTATTTTAATCAAAATAAGCAAGACCCAGTTGATAAAAATCACTAATTTAGATATATAGATGTAGGGATTTATATATAGTAATATAGATATATATATATATATATATATAGATTTTTACAAATAGTAATATATATATATATATATATAGATATACATAGATGCAGAGATTTGTATAGTAGAGATTTATACTTCTATAACAAAGGGTTCAGTAAGTATGCGAGACCAAGGAATAAAGAATAGGGGTTCTTTTCTTTTCCTTTCTCATTTTTTTTTTGGTTTCATCATCTGCCATTTCTCATGGCTGAAACAAAGGATTTTTTACTCCTTTTTTTTTTACCTTTGCTACAACAGCAGGCAATAGTAGCAAACCCATAACAATATTTACGCATATCATATTTCACAAAAATAGCCATAAAATTAACAATTAAATATTACCTTCATGGTTATATATATATATATATATATGTAAATTTGAGATAAATTAAATAATTTTAATCGAATATAACGTACACACACACACACACACACACACACATATATATATATATGTGGCATATATACAAATTAGATAATACTTGAGGGTTGGATTAAAGAATAGGGGCTTTTGATCTTTGCAATTTCCATTGATCCAACTATTTTCTGTTTCTGAGCATGGGCGGTGGTGTAGCGAAGGCAACCGAATCAAACAACAAGATTGTTCTTTCAGTTAGTTGACTGTTAAGTCAACTAACAGATTTTGCTGATATCAGCAATTTAGTTTTTTTAAATACTAATTTTGTCCTCACTGGGTAAATTACATTGACACCCCTCATATTTTAGAAATTACAATCCCCTCCCCAAGGTTTAAAGTAGCATTACCAATTGCCCCATCGGTTCCTGTTGAGCAACAACGCCTCGATGACGACGATAGAGAAGAAGCCTCCTCGGAGTTTCTGCCGCCATGTTTGAAAGAACTCGGAAGCCTCTCAAATGGTGCGACCATCGGAGTAGCTGCAGATTCAACTTTCTTGGTTTCTTCTTCTCCCATTATTATATGTTTATATATATATATATATATATACTTATATATATGTGCTAAAATGAGCAGTATCCAAAAAGAACTCATAGGCAAAAATAGATTGAGGAGAGAAATGGAGACCCAAATCAAAAACTTGAGGGCATTATAGGAATTTCAGTTTTTATTTTTGATGACATCAGCAATTTCTGTTAGTTACATGAATGACAGTCAAAAAATGGGGGAATCTTGACATTAAAGTAGGGGAAGTTACTGTAATTATTCAAATCACAGGGGAGGTCCCTGTATTTGTCAGAAACTTCAGGGGAGGTAAATGTAATTTACCCTTATTTATTTATTACCAATTTAATTTTTATTATGTGTTTGAATGATGATCATGTAATGAGTGATTGTTTTTATTTTCATTAAATTAGTTTCTATTTTTTTAAAAGTCAAATGTGACAACAATTTTGATATCGTTATTAAACCACTCTATTAAATTAAAAAATCCAAAACTAAATTTTTTTTATATATTAAATATATTGATTACACATTAAAATCTTAACAATTACCCATTACATGATCATCATCTAAACACATAATAAAAATTAATTTGGTAAAAATAAATAAATAAATGTCCAAAAAATTATCAATTTACATAATTTTATCTTTGGTGTGTAGAAAAATAATTTTTGTAAATTTAAAAATATATTTTTGACATTTATTTTTGTCAGATTAGTTTATATTTTATCAAATTAACGATTTTTAAGCAATGGTATCTTCAATTATCTTTATTTGGAATAAGATTCAAAATATAGGTTTAATGTGTTACAATTGAAAAGTCAAGAACCAAGGTGACACGAGTCCTAAACTATAGGGACTGTTAGTGTGATTTGTCCAAGATATAATAATATCATTCTTCATCCATATAACTAACAAAATGAAAATTATGTGCTATATAAATTAAAAATTTTAATAGAATTCAATATAATTATATTAAACTTGTAAGTCTTCTTGTATTTTTTTCAAATATCTGGAGAAGCCAGTATAATTCACCCTATTAAAAGAGAGAGAAAAAATGAAGAACTGGCTACCTATATTACATAAAAAATTAAACGTTCAAATAAACAGGTAACATAGAGGTTAGTTGTGATAGGAGATTTGTTCACACACGTGCACCTGGTGTATTGTTTACACGTGTGAACAAAGTAAAATAAATTGCGTAATTTATAAATACATATCTTGAGATTTGCTTAAAATATAAATTATTCTCTATGATTTTAAAAATTATATCATGTCCCTTAAAGTTTCTAATTTCATATCAAATAATCCTATTCATTAACAGTTTTTTCATAATGTTAAAATTTTATTTTAATTAATAATTCAAGTAATTTTATTATTATATAAGAGAATAGTTAAAAATATATATATTTTTTCAATTACTTCCATTAAATAAAAAATTCTAAGAAGAGGATATTTGTAATTTTTCAAACTATAAGAGGTAATTTATATTTTAAAAAAAATTCAGAGGTTTATTTGTAATTTATTCAAAAAATAATAATAAAGAAAAGAGTGGGTTTTCTTGTAATTAATCATTAATTTGAAGTATAATCCTCTATCCAACGGCTAGAAACAGCTAAGAGCGTAACACGGGGTTGTTTGGAATAATCTAAGGGCTAGTTTGGCATGTACTAAATAAGTCAAAAAGTCAAAAAGTCACTATCTTATTTAAGTCACATCATCTTATTTAAATCACATCACCTCTCTAACACATCGCATCAAACCCAACCTAAACCCAACCCAAACCCACCAATAAGTCAAAAAGTGCACTTTTTTAGGACATCCCAAACCAACCCTAAATAAGTGTATTTTTTATCTTTTTATAAAAAAATATAAAAAAAATAAAGACGTAATGTGATAAAAAAAAAGTAAATGAATTATATTAGGATGCCAAACTTGGCCATAATAATTGTTAAGAAAAAAAAGGAGGGAAATCTCTGTAGCTGTCTGTAGTTTATACTCCCCTCGCGCCGGCGAGGCGATATTATCCTCGCGACCCAGCAAAAGTCACTCACTCTCTCTGTCTCTAGATTGGTTGAATCTTCATCAAGAAGATACGGTCCTTTTCAGTTAGTTGAAGTGCTCTCTCTCTCTCTCTCTCTCTCTCTTTCTCTCTCTAAACATTATTGTCTTGAGAAGTAAGCATTATCTCTTCCTTCTCTTCATTTTTTGTTCCCTATAAACCAAATCCTGAATTTCAATCCATAATAACCCTCCTCCGCACTCTCCAAATCAACCCTTCTTTCCACTACCTTAAAAATCATTCTCTATTTTTCCCAATCCAGAAATCCAATACTTTCCCGGAAAATCAAGCTCATTTTCTCATCCCTTTGTTCAGTTGTCTTGTCCTCTCTGTTTCTTGCCAAATCTCGAATTTCAATCCAAACCCTCTCTACTCTCAAAATCAACCCTTCTTTCCAATATCCAATATCCTTAAAAATCATTCCATTTTCCCACAAATCCCCACTCTCCCAACCCACAAATCCAACATTTTCCCGGAAAATCAAGCTCATTTTCTCACCCCTCTGTTCAGTAGTCTTGTCCTCTGTTTCTTGCCAAATCTTGAATTTCAATCCAAACCCTCTCCACTCTCAAAATCAACCCTTCTATCCAATATCCAATATCCTTAAAATCATTCCATTTTCCCACAAATCCCCACTCTCCCAACCCACAAATCCAACATTTTCCCGGAAAATCAAGCTCATTTTCTCACCCCTTTGTTCAGTAGTCTTGTCCTCTATTTCTTGCCAAATCTTGAATTTCAATCCAAACCCTCTTCACTCTCAAAATCAACCCGTCTTTCCAACATCCAATATCCTTAAAATCATTCCATTTCCCCACAAATTCCCACTCTCCCAATCAACAAATTCAGCATTTTCCCTGAAAATCAAGCTCATTTCCCCATATTTTCTCACTCATTTTCCCTCTGTTTCTTGATCTCTACGACAATGGGCAACTGTTTCGGAACACCCAAGAAATCAACGGCCGAGATAGCACCGTCGGAACTCCTGAAAAGCAGACCGGTGGTCCGATTGTACGGATCACCAACAAGCATACTGACCTCCTACATCCGAACCGCGCTCCTCTACAAGCCAGTCTCTCTCCAATTCGTCCCCACCGAAACGCATCGTATGGACTCCGAAACGCCGGTACTCCAGTGCGGATCCGAGACCGTCTCGGGATCTCGCGAGACGCTGATCCAGTACATCGAGTCGAAGTTTCCGGACCCACCTTTGATGAGGAAGTGCGGGGGGTGGGAGTGTGAAACGACGCCGTTGGTAGTGAGGGTGGCAGTGTTGCAGCACAGGAGCATGAGGTGGCACATGGAGAGGATGGTGAGGTGGGGGGAAGATCTGGCGACACGTGGGGGGAAGACGAGGGGGGATCCAGTGATGGGGAGTCCACGGATGGAGGTAAGGAAGTTCAGCAGAAGCTACTCGCAGTTGCTGGAGGTTCTGCTCGAGCACGCTCAGATGGAGGAGAAAGTCGTCTTTCCCATCTTGGAGAGGGCTGATCGAGGTAATTGTAACTTATTGGTTTTGCTTCGCGTACCACTGTATCATAATTTTTGTAGCTTTTGTGGAAAAATTATCCTAAATATGTATATATGTGTGTGTAAATTACACTTAGCCCCTTTATATTTAGTCATTTTCTCACTTCGACCCTTATTTTTTTCCCTTTCATTTTGATCTTTCATATTTTAAATTTTTTCTAATTTATTTTGAAAACTAACTTATGTTTAAAATTAGACAAAAAATAATATATTGATAGCCACTTTATATATAATTCACACTTTTTACAAAAAACCAAATTATATCATGTGGTTGCTAACGCGATATTTTTTTTTATCTAATTTTGAAACAAAAATTAGTTTTAAAAGTAAATTGAAAAAAGTTAAAATATGAAAGGTCAAAGTGGGGGGAAAAAAATTCAAGGACAAAATGCCAAAAATAAAAGGAGACAAAGTGTAATTTATTGGAGGGAAGTGATTGAGACCCCCTCCATCATTTTGATCTTTCATATTTTAAATTTTTTCTAATTTATTTTGAAAACTAACTTATGTTTAAAATTAGACAAAAAATAATATATTGATAGCCACTTTATATATAATTCACACTTTTTACAAAAACCCAAATTATATCACGTGGTTGCTAACGCGATTTTTTTTTTTAATCTAATTTTGAAACAAAAATTAGTTTTGAAAGTAAATTGAAAAAAGTTGAAATATGAAAGGTCAAAGTGGGAGGAAAAAAATTCAAGGACAAAATGCCAAAAATAAAAGGAGACAAAGTGTAATTTATTCAAAAAGAAACCTTGTTTTGATAATAATTAAAATCTTAAGGTTTCGTGTGGCAACTATATGTTTTAAGTAAAAAGTTAAAAAGTTATTATAAATTATCACATCACTCTCTATTTTTCTACACATCTTTTTATAAAAAATAAAAAATTATTAAAATAGCTAGTTACTTATGAATTTCTAAATTGATCTCAATTTACATTATTCACCCATGTCTATGCTGATATAAAGGTACTAATAAAAAAGATAATTTTTTCAATTAATAACTTGAAAATGCATAAATTTTTGAATTTAATTACAAATACATTATGATTCTTTTTTATTTTTATTAGGCAAAGCTCTGTTTGGTTTTGATTTCCAGAATTCACTTTTCAGGAAATTCTGTTTTTTGTTTTCTTTATTTTTTTTTTGTTTTCATTGATTTTTAAGCAATTTTTAAAATTTTTAGACACACCTAACATAAATATACTTAAAAAGTATAATATTTGTGAAATAAATCTTTAAAAAATTCACTAAATATCAAAAATACAAAATAAATACAAAAATTCAGTACATTTTTCATATTTTCGTGTATTTATTAATTTTTTAAAAATATTTTTTCACAATATTTATTTTTTAGATGCATCTAAAAAGTAAAAAAAATTGCTTAAAATTTTAAAAATATTCACAAAAAACAAAAAAAAAACATGAAAAAGAAAACTCAATTTTCAGAAAATTAAACTTAGAAAATTGAAACCAAACAAACTGCAAAACCCTTTACACTTTTATCAACTACCTAAATTACCCTTATTCTAAACTGTTGCATTTCTCTCCTTTCAAGTCCTAAGAGGGGTAATTTTGTTATTTGCAAAAGTTACGTAATAAAATCAAAATATAAAGTACATTAAATGAAAAAGGATTGGGAATAGGATTCCCACCCATTTTAAATTGTTGTGTTACATATGATCTAATGATGGTGAATACAAAATCTCTTTTGTTTTACAATTAATCAAATTCTGAATTAACTCATTTATAAATTTGAAGTATTCAAATTAAAGAATGATTGGTTGCTTAAATGAAATTATCTTATCTTAAATTAATTACAAATTCATATACAGTTCATACGAAAATGGTGTCATCTCAAACTTTGTCTAGCAACTATACACATTATGAATCGTTCATTTGTAGATTCCGTAAATTCACATTTGAAACGAAATGACAAATTTATTTTTGATAAAGAACACTAAAAGAAAAAAGAAGAATGCGACCATCGACTTTTTTCAACAAACCCCACTCTTTCTTTGGTAGTGTAGTTGGTTCTTTGAGTGAAGCTGAAAAAAAAAGAAGGGGTGCTTGCTTTATGAAACTTCAATCTTCTTCCTTTGTAAAGTAAGCTCCTTTTTTTTTTGTGAATGTCTCCTCAATAAAGATGAATGAATCTTCAGCTACAAGTTCTGAAAGTGCAACATCTAGAGAAGGCAAAAGAGACTTGTGCAAGAGCTTGGCCTATAGTTTATTTCATTTTTACAGTCGATAGATCTAATTATCTACCCATGTGTTTATTAGCATCATAGGATTATATTATTATTTACATTGTTCGCTCCGACGCGGAGTTGTCTGCATGATCAAGGCTTATGAATTTGTCTTTCTTCACAAATAATATTTTGACTGTGGATGCTTTGCATTGCCAAGTGGTTGAACTTTACAAATTAATTAATGGTGGAATTTGTTTTTGGAGGGAATATGAGAAGAACACATAATTGAAGCTATAGAAACCTGAAAAACATATTGAATAGAAGTTGTTTTGTTCCGTTGTTGTGTAATTGCTTTGCATGATTGCAAATGGAGTACGATGAAGGTCAAGAGAAATTGTATGCTCTTGGAAAAGTTCTATTGTGGAAACGATGTAGCTGAAATAGTAGGATCTGACAAAAGAATATTTTGCTATTTTCTACTTATATACATAATCTTCTTCATAATTTTTTTTTTTTGGGTTGAAAACCCTAGTCTTACATTGAGATATTTTTGAACGAGTGGTTGATTGAAATCACCAATTAATGCTTTGGCTTAGGGGAAACAGATTGACCAAAATGATTAGCTGTGGTACTTTAGCTTGAAGAGAATTTCTGATTAGAACACGAAGTTTTTACCCCATTTTTGTAGTTATTATGTCCGAAATCATGCTTTTCCAATAGAAACATTGATGTATTATTGATTTTTTAAATAGAGGAATGCATTTGTGGTACGATAGAGATCCTTCATTTCCATGAGATGCAGGATTATCCAAAGCCGCAAATGAGGAACATGCAAGGGATCTGCCTATCATGAATGGCATCAAAGAAGACATTAAATCCATTGGGGTGTTGGATTCAGGCAGTCGTGATTATCACGAAGCGCTATGCAACCTTTCTACTCGGCTCAAAACATTACAGGTTGGTTCAGTTCTGCTTTATTCAAATTAGATCATGTGGGATGCAAAAAATTTGTGATCCAACAATGATCTGTATAATAATATCATGCATGTTACAGTTGAAAGAGCCCTTTGATTTCCTTTTAAGCTACTGCTTGTGTAGCGCAAATTTAGGGCTGGTTTGGGAAATTGATTTTTAGTAGCTTTTTCTTCTTTTTTTCACTTTTTAAAAATCAAGTTGTTACTAGAAAGGTGATGTGTTCCCAAATGCTAAAAAAGTAAGTATTTTTATTGGGCAAGTTCAGGCAAAGCAATTTTGTTTTTTACTCTAATTGAAATTTTTTTCAAAATTTTTATTTTTTAGATCATTCTAGACTAGAAGGACTTGAAAAATAAAACCTTTCAATACAAAATTTAAAAATTTCACTAAATCCAAAAAAAAAAAAAAAAAGATGAAAAATATGATTTTTTTATTTAAATTTTTTTTAGCACCTGCCAAAAAGGGATGAATTTTGCAAAAAACAGTTGTGTTTTTTTCCTCAATTGTCAGCTAAATAAACTGTAACCAAAATAGCCAAGAAGTTTTATTTTTTTTCCAGTGTTTCCAAAACAGAGTCTAAGACTAACACATGTATGAATATTGGCAGGACCATTGCAAAGAACACTTTGAGGAGGAAGAAAGAGAACTACTGCCATTGATGGAGGCGACAGAATTCAGTAGAGAGCAGCAAGAGAAGGTGCTGGAGCAGTGTTTGGATGTAATGCAGGGGACTCACTCGCACCTGTTTCACTTTTTCATGGAAGGCCTCCTACCTCAGGATGCAATGCACTACTTGGACTTGGTAATCAAAAGTAGCAACAAAGAACGCGTGGCCTCGATGCTCCGCATGATTATTGAGTAAGATCCTTCCATTGGATCCTACATCTAGACAAATCATTGCGTATATATATTTTTAAATCAATCTGTCAGTATTATTCTTTTATCTTTGCTTCAATCTGAATCCTGTATGTTTTTGTAAGAAGATAGAACTAGCATTTTTTTGCGGTCTCTCTTATCAGTTACTTATGCCATATGAAATGAGATGGCATCCCATATTATTCTTTTATCTTTGCTTCAATCTGAATCCTGTATATTTTTTTTTTTTGGGTGTGTGTGTGTGTGTTTTTTTTACATTGTTTCGAAACTTTAAAATTTAAATAATTCTTGATGTAGAACTTGGTTTTCGATAAAATTAATATTTTTGGGATCCGCTTGTTGAAATCCATCAAACTAATCCTACGATGAATATGAAATTTTGGAGAAGAAAATTTGATCACATTTTACTATGTTAATGTTATTAAGATAGTGAAATTTCATTGATTTGGGACATTGAAAATTTAGATTCGGAGCTAAAATTACAAATTGATGCTCAATTTCTAAAATTTGATATCTAATTTCGACTTAAGGGCCAAATTTTTTCAAATTTAGTACAAATTCAATTCAATTATTAAAATTTCTACAAAATTGAGATTGCTTTGCTCTATTTTGATTTTTTTTTAAAAAAAAGTAATTTTGCTGATTTAGGATTTTAAAAGGGCGAATTATACTAATAGTCCCTATAGTTTGGGGCTCGTGTCACTTTGGTCCCTGACTTTTTAATTGTGATACATTTGACCCTGAATTTTGAATCTTGTTCCAAATAAGGACAATTGAAAATATTTTTACTTAATTTCAAGGGTAAAATCGTCAATTTGATAAAATATAACCTAATTAGATAAAAATAAATGTCAAAAAAATATTTTAAAATTTTTAAAAATTATTTATACTCACAAATGATAAAGCTATGTAAAATTGATAAATCTTTTAAACATTTATTTATTTTACCAAATTAATTTTTATTATATGTTTGGATGATGATTATGTAATGGGTGGTTGTTAGATTTTAAAGTTTAGTGGATATATTTAATGGGAGCTTTTTTGATAAATCCATTATCTAGGAGTTTTATTCCATCAAATCCATATTCTTTTTGACTATTCCATTAGGTTCAATTTGAGATAAGAAGACCAAAATACTCTTTTCATCTACTTATGTTCCATTTAATTCACATTATTTTCTTATATTTCAATAAGTCCTATGGGTGACATAATTACCAAAATACCCTTAACGTGAATGTTCACACCGTCAATGTAAATGTTTATATCGTCAATGTGTAGGAGCCTGGCCCATGTCGATCCTCGTGGGTGCCCGGAAAAATTCGAGTCGGGCCGGGCCGGCACACTAGCCAAAAAAATAGGCCCGACCCAGCTTGTTGATAATACGAATATTCACATTGACAAGTTAACATTCACATTGATAGGAGTGTAAAATTGGCCTGCGGCCCGTGGGCGGGCCGAAACCAGCCCGTCGCCCGGGGCGGGCCCGGGCCGGCCCGTTCACAATATGAATATTCACATTGACATATTAACATTAACATTGACAATAGTGTAAAATTGGCCCGTGACCCGTGGGCAGCCCGGGCCCGGGTTAGGGCGGGCCCGGCCCGGCCCGTTGACAATGTAAATATTCACATTGACATGCTAACATTCACATTGATATGAGTGTAAAATTAGCCCGCGCCCCGTGGCTGCCCGAAACTAGGCCACGGCCCAGGGCAGGCCAGGTCCGGCCCGGCCTGTTGACAATGTGAATATTCACATTGACATGTTAACATTCACATTGATAAGAGTATAAAATTAGCCCGCGCCCCGTGGCTATCCGAAACTAGCCCACGGCCCGTGGGCGGCCCGGGACGGGCTCGACCCGGCCTGTTGACAATGTGAATATTCACATTTTTTTTTCAAAATTTTTATTTTTTAGATCATTCTAGACTAGAAGGACTTGAAAAATAAAACCTTTCAATACAAAATTTAAAAATTTCACTAAATCCAAAAAAAAAAAAAAAAATGAAAAATATGATTTTTTATTTAAATTTTTTTTAGCACCTGCCAAAAAGGGATGAATTTTGCAAAAAACAGTTGTGTTTTTTTCCTCAATTGTCAGCTAAATAAACTGTAACCAAAATAGCCAAGAAGTTTTATTTTTTTTCCAGTGTTTCCAAAACAGAGTCTAAGACTAACACATGTATGAATATTGGCAGGACCATTGCAAAGAACACTTTGAGGAGGAAGAAAGAGAACTACTGCCATTGATGGAGGCGACAGAATTCAGTAGAGAGCAGCAAGAGAAGGTGCTGGAGCAGTGTTTGGATGTAATGCAGGGGACTCACTCGCACCTGTTTCACTTTTTCATGGAAGGCCTCCTACCTCAGGATGCAATGCACTACTTGGATTTGGTAATCAAAAGTAGCAACAAAGAACGCGTGGCCTCGATGCTCCGCATGATTATTGAGTAAGATCCTTCCATTGGATCCTACATCTAGACAAATCATTGCGTATATATATTTTTAAATCAATCTGTCAGTATTATTCTTTTATCTTTGCTTCAATCTGAATCCTGTATGTTTTTGTAAGAAGATAGAACTAGCATTCTTTTGCGGTTTCTCTTATCAGTTAGTTATGCCATATGAAATGAGATGGCATCCCATATTATTCGTTTTATCTTTGCTTCAATCTGAATCCTGTATATTTTTTTTTGGGGGCGTGTGCGTGTGTTTTTGTTTTTTGCATTTTTTCGAAGCTTTAAAATTTAAATAATTCTTGATGTAGAACTTGGTTTTCGATAAAATTGATATTTTTGGGATCCTCTTGTTGAAATACATCAAACTAATCCTACGATGAATATGAAATTTTGGAGAAGAAAATTTGATCACATTTTACTATGTTAATGTTATTAAGATAGTGAAATTTCATTGATTTGGGACATTGAAAATTTAGATTCGGAGCTAAAATTACAAATTGATGCTCAATTTCTAAAATTTGATATCTAATTTCGACTTAAGGGCCAAAAATTTTCAAATTTAGGCCAAGTTTGGGAAGACTAAAAAAGTACACTTTTTGTCTTTTTGGACTAAAAAATTGAGGTTGAAAATATGGATGTTTGGGTTAACTTTTTGACTTTTTATTGAAAAATGTGTAATAAAAAATTGTAAAAATTGATTTGTAAGAAAAAATTTGAATTGGGAGTTGTGCAGCCGTAATTGTTGACTTTTGGTGAATAGTGTTAACTTTTTAACTTTTTGAGTAATTTTTTGGCTTTTTAACTTTTTTTAAAGTCCCCAAACTTGGCCTTAGTACAAATTCAATTCAATTATTAAAATTTCTACAAAATTGAGATTGCTTTGCTCTATTTTGATTTTTTTAAAAAAAAGTAATTTCGCTGATTTAGGATTTTAAAAGGGCGAATTACACTAATAGTCCCTATAGTTTGGGGCTTGTGTCACTTTGGTCCCTGACTTTTCAATTGTGACACATTTGACCCTGAATTTTGAATCTTGTTCCAAATAAGGACAATTAAAAATATTTTTACTTAATTTTAAGGGCAAAAGTGTCAATTTGATAAAATATAACCTAATTAGATAAAAATAAATGTCAAAAAAATATTTTAAAATTTTTAAAAATTATTTATACTCACAAAAGATAAAATTATATAAAATTGATAAATCTTTTAAACATTTATTTATTTTACCAAATTAATTTTTATTATATGTTTCGATGATGATTATGTAATGGGTGGTTGTTAGAATTTTAATATTTAGTGGATATATTTAATATATGAAATGTTTTTAGTTTTGAATTTTTTGATTTAATGGATTGATTTAATAATGATATCAAAGCTGTTGCCATATTTGACTTTTGAAAAAATAGAAACTAATTTAATGAAAATAAAACAACCACCCGATCATCATTTAAACACATAATAAAAATTAATTTGGTAAAATAAATAAATAAATATATTAATTTTACATAATTTTATCTTTAGTGCGTAAAAATAATTTTTAAAAATTCAAAAATATTTTTTTGACATTTATTTTTATCAAATTAGTTTATATTTTATCAAATTGACAATTTTGCCCTTGAAATTAAGCATTGGTATCTTCAATTGTCCTTATTTGGAATAAGATTCAAAATTCAGGGTCAAATATGTCACAATTGAAAAGTCAGGGACCAAAGTGACACAAGTCTCAAACTATAGGGACCGTTAGTGTAATTTGCCCATTTTAAAAAGAGGTAAAATTGTAGATTTATTTTCGTTTTGCTATGAGGAAGAAGCTTCCATGGCTCATGCCACTATCAACTAGGAAGCAACGACACTCTATCTAAATGCGACAATACTTATGACTCTCTATCTCAATGTAGGGGTGTAAATTGGGCTCGGCCTAATCTATGTCGGGCGGTTTGAGTTGCTGTCAAAATTCGGATCGGGCCGATCTAGAAAATTAGGCCCAAGCCTACGCCTACAGGGTATTCGGGCCTTGGGCGAGCCAGGCCTTGTAGCTTTGCTTTTCGTTGCTCCTTGGATGGGTTTAGTCTCCTTGGATACGATAGCCCTATAGTTCGGACTCTCGTGGTTCTGAATCTGGTTTTACAAGTGCAATGTGAAACAGAAAGAACACAAATGAGTCCAAATCTGACAAGTTTTTAGAGAAATTCATTTTAATCATTAAAGATGCCAGAAATGGACTACATTTCCATATTTCAGAGTTGCCACCTAAATATTTTTGAAAAATTTAGGAAACCCGTGACTCGTGCCAAAGGCCACTTGTCCGTCATATCCAAAGTGTCTCGGCTCGGGAATTTAGGTATGAGAGGAGAAGGTCATGAATTGAGCACCCCACTCATCCGATCAAAGATCGGCCTCTACTAATCATGATATGATTCTTATGTACAGTAAATGCTCTTATTCCGATTATTATTCTATCTTGACTATGTGATAAACATAAGTATAGACTAATTCACCCATTTTGGAACGTTTTGATTTCATGTTTGTTTTGAAAGGAGTTGTGAATATGAGCTACTTAAAAAAGTTAGCTCATCTGTACATCAATCAAAATCATTCAAACTTAAGTGAAAAAGCCTTCATCCACCGGCATTCAAGAGGTATATCAACTAAGCACTTAGCCTCATGGTAAACATGTTTGATATGGCAACACCAACATACATGCAATATGCTAAAGTAAAAATGCTCACCTAGTACTCAACCAAGGCAAGCAAAAATGAATGAAATCAATAGAAAAATGCATGCTCTATTATACAAGTGACTAATGCTACACATACAAAATGCATCTACGAGGTGTGGTCTATTAACATGGCACATGGCTAAACTCAAAGCATGTGATTAGTGCATGTATTCGAGTAAATAAGAAATGACAATATGGTTAGAAGGATGAACTGAACCCGATGCATGCAAAAGTAGGTATTTACACATGGTAATGATATGGAATCAAAATATGGATGCCACCATCGTAAGCAAGTAAATAAGAGGGAGAAAGAAATGAGGGTTGGAAGACACACACAATATTTAAAAGTGTTACAAATTGGCCCTCGCACAAGAGGATCCGAATGAAAGTCCTAATTAACTAATTATGATAACGCCAAATTAATTAACTAAATTAACTAGCTATTACAAATTCAAAGGAATGTAACTAATTAATTACAACACACTAATTAATCTAAGAGCTATAAGCTAATTAATTCGAATAGGAGTCGAAAAACCACGCGTGCAACCAAGGGCATCTTTTCGGAAACTCCCCTTTTTTACTACCAGATTTTGTTTTGTTTGCAGTCAGAAGATAATTCTATTTTTGCCCCAGCTTCTGCTCTGTTCTATCATGAAAATGACATAGTTTGTCCAAAATAGGGTAGTCAGCCGGCCTTGAAAAGTGGTCGCCCGGATGGTAAGGTGGCCGGCCAACCACTGTTTTGAAGTCTTGTTTTGCTACAACAGAATGGAAGCAGAGCAAAAACAGAGTGTTTCTGGGGGATGCTTATCCTCTCTACTTCTCCCTATCATGAAACTGATCAATGGAGGAGTAGAATCGGTCCACAAATCATCAATTATCGCAAAGTTGTTGTGTGATAATCTACGAACCAATGGGACAAAAAGATCAATGAAATGAAATGAAATGAAAGGCCAACAACACCTCTTCCTATCATAGAGTTACCTCAAGGAAAGGGGTGGACATTGCTTCTTGAACCATTGAACGTCACTAAAGAATACGCAATGAGTCAAGACGCAATAGGTTCAATTAACGTCCGATTGAACCCGACTTGATTTTATTACATCTTTCACCATTTTTAGTTTCATTTTATTAGTCATTTTTATTACTTTTCCATTCTTTATTCATTTTTTTCCAAAAGTGATAGTTACGTTTACTAATGAAGAGAAGTGTCAAACAAAGAAAATCAAGAAATGAGGGAAGTTGCAGAGATGATTATTACATATGTGAGTACATGTATGAAAACTATGGAACATAAAGCTATCAACTCAAATAGATTGGTGTCTAAGGCTTAAACCACAAAATCTATGAGGATTTACAACAATACAAGCATGATATTCAAAGCATAAACTAACTAAACAATTAAAACAGCCCCAAAATAGCACGAAACAGTACTAAAATTAATTTTAAAAAAATGCTAAAAAAGTAAGCAAAATAGAAGAGAATTAAAGCTAGTAAGAAAGCCTAAGGAGGGTGTAACCTCTCCACTTTTTGGACCTTAAAACCACTTATTTGAGCCTCTGAAAACTCTGAAAATCAGTAGCTAAAAGTAGAGAAATAAGTGGGAAACACAAGGATAAAAGCTTATGGAATAAGTTTCAAGAAAGGGTGGTTAACCCCTCCACCTTTGGCAGCTTTAAATCACAAATTTTAGCCCACCAAAAATAGTCTAAAACAGAGTATAAACACCAAGAAAAGAAAAGGAAAGAGTAGGCAAAAGGTGGCAAGAGTTACACCTTTGAAGAGAAGACCACTCTTTTGTTCACAAACCGCAAGATGCTCACTTTCAAGGGTTGAAATTTTAGTTCAATGATCTCAACAAGGAGCCTCAAAATATTAGTTTAGGAATCGTATGCATAGTGTATGTATATTGCAATATAGAAATGGAGAGTGTTTAGTAAGCTTTGGGCTCTTAGAGAATTTTTCTAACCTAAAACCATGAGGGATGGTCAAATATATATAAAAAAAAAAGTGCCTCTGTCGAAAATATTTGTATTAAGCTAACTAGTGCAGTGCATGCACATGGGGGAACAGCTGGCAGCAAAATATCTGTTAGCTGAGAAACCTGGCTTACCAGCTATGTAAAGGGATGGTCGGCCACTGATTTTTAGCTAGCTGGCCACCTATTGGCCAACAGGCCTTCGAGTGGTCAGGCTAAAAAAAATTGAGTTTTGGTTCGAAGGAGGTACAAGGTTCTAGGCTCTGAAACTCAAAATTAAAGCTTCTTGCTGAGGAAATCGAACGTTTATATAGCGTATTATGTCATCATCGAGTGATCAACTTGAGGCGCCCAAGTCTTATGGGCAGTAAAAAATAGGGTGTCTATAAGCCTAAACATTTTTTTTTTCTGTTTTTTCTACTAAAGTTTTATTTATTTTCACTATAAATGACATTGGGCTATGGGCGGGCTGGGTTGGCCGGGCCTCAGGCCGGACTTTGAGTGGGCCTTGAGCGGACCGGAACCACGGGTTTGGCCGGCTTTCAAAATGACTGCCCATGCTTAGGTTCTCGAGCTGGGCTCAGACTTGAGCCTAAAAGGGCCTAAGCGGGCTTGGGAGGGCTTCGGGCCGCGGGCCATTTTTACACTCCTATCTTAATGCCACAATACTTATGTCATGACTGTGTTTGAATTATAAATTTGATGATATGTTTATGGAGAGTTATTTTTATAATTTTTTTCCCTCTCAAATTTATGATCTAAATATAATCCAAAGGAGCCAATTACATGTTGCAACAACTTCAAAGACGTATGTCATGTTGGTTTTAGGGGCAAGCTAATAGGCTAAAATAGCCACAAAAGACAAAATAGGTTAAAAAATTAATAAAACAAAATGTTACATCTAAATTATAATCATTTAATTTTTTCTCTTATAAAAATCAAAAAAGCCAAAAAGCCTAACTCAAATGAGACTTTTTAGCCTAGGCTAATAGCCAAAAAGTCAACCCACTTCCCAAATGAAACCATAGAGCAAGGAATTATATTACTATTTGTAGTGACTTTTTAACTATTTTATGTTTGGGAACGTTCTAAAATAATTAAAAAGTCACTATAAAAAAAGTTAACTTTCATTTTTTTTTCACGCCTTTTCATAAACAAAAATGCTAGAGATCCCAAAAATTTTACCAAAAGTTCTACCAAATGTCTCACATAGGTGTGGGACCCACATGGGACCCACATTGTGTAAGTCCCACACCCATGTGAGACATTTGGTAAAACTTTTGGTAGAATTTTTGGGGTCTCTAGCATTACTCTTTTAGAAAAAATTAAAAGAGTGATTCTACTTATACCACTACTTCACCTCTTTACACCTTCCATCTCATTACATTATTAAAAAAAATGTGATTCTCATTACACCTATTATATTACCAAAACTAACCATAAAATAATACTCTTCAAAACCCTTTCATCTCTTTACACCAATAGTTTTTTGGAGGGAAAATAAGGGAGCAAAGAAAGACGTAGCAAGGAGAAAGAGAAAGACGCATGGAAGACAGTGAGTGGCGCCCATAGTGAAGTGCCTGTTTGGTCACACAGTGCTAAACAATTTACACTCCTCTGATGTTATGTTGCCAGAAAAAAATAGATTTCTTCATTGTTTTGTTGCTACACATTTACAGAGCCACTTTCTTCCCAACAATAATTTTTAAATTTGTGCCAGATCTGTTTGGTAATACAATGCCAATGAATTTGAATTAATCTAGTGTGATGTTACCAGACAAACTCTTTTTTCCCAGTAATATGTTGCCGTTCGATTGGATGATAATAAGAAATTAATTCGGGGCCATTTGTGAAGTGCTTGTTCGGTGATACATTACTATACAAATTAAATTACTCTAGTATCATGTTGCCAAACTATAATAGATTTGTCTAGCCACCTGTCGCTGTACGTTGAAAGATTTATTTTTTCTTTTGAGCATCCATAAAAAAATCCATAAATCAAATACGCATACATAAAATTATACATAAAAGCTATAAAAATATTTATACAAACATCAAGTGTACGAACATCCATAAAAGCATCTATAAAATTTGTTATTGTTTGCATCCATCAATCAAACATGTTATCACAATTCATCTATATCGATAGTTTCGGTAGTTACTACATCAAGGCTGACAAGCGTACGGAATTGATGAATACGGGTAGTATATGCTTTCTCTCATCTACTAGCACACGGGTGATGAAAACAGATCCAATTATTTGTTATTAGAGGTACTGGATGACCCAACTGTAGATAAACCTATAACAAGACATCAATAAGTAGAATTATAAAATAAGACATGGTAATAATCTCAGTAGACTCGGTAGTTTATACCTGCACGAAATGGTTTTCATTTACAAATCCTATGCATATATGTTTTTGATCAAGTGTTGCAATAGGGACTGATCTAAGTGGTAGAAACGTCAAGCACTGTTATATGGATAAATGGTAAAGAACGACTCGGTAGTATGATGCTATCAAATGGCCTATGTCGGGTATAGTTATCAAACGATTAAATCCAGGGCCAGGTTTGAAGTAGGATAAGATAGAAATAAGGTCTTCAACCCTTTTCCTGTGAATCAAATAGTTGCACGTAGTGCATTACATTCGAATGCAGTTCAAGTGTAAGTTTTGATTTTCTGCCATTACCTCCCGCATCTGATATCTTTATAATAATGACAAATCCAATATAAGCCCATTTAATTAATGCTTGACGACTACTAAAAATCTAAAGATAATAAATATATTTATACGTCAAATTATTAATAAAACTAAATACAAATTAAAAATGAGAAAAAATCGTATTCATAAAAAAACTTAACAAATCTCGTTTGTAATGAATTCATGGCTGAAGTCCACTAATAATGCAGTACTTGCATTGTTACAATGAGTAGAAGTATAATCATTTCAAGTAAAAAAATAAAAAATGAAACTGGAAATACACGGTAATGAGTAATCGAGCAAATTAAAAAAATTCGTTCTTAGGTTACTGGAAATGTATTTTTATTGGGCAGTTGGTTACCAGACATATATTTTTTGTTTGGCAATATGATGTTGGACTATTTTATTTTGTTTGATTTCGAAATACCGAATAAAAGTTGAAGAACAGTCCAGAAAACGAAACAAAAGCCTACCAACTAAATAAAAAAAACTCACAATTTTCACTTTTTTTATGGTTCTTCACTACTGTTTCTTCATCTATTGCTTTCTTTTATGATCAAAACACTATGATTATTACTTTTTGAAAAGAGATGGGTAAGAGAGAAGAGAAATTGGGGAAGAAAGAAAAGGAGTAGGGATTGAAGACTAAAGGATGTAAGGAGATAATAAAATATATTTAATTTTAGTGTTTTGTCCTTAAAGGTAATTGCATACATAGGTAAAAAAAACTAAAAAAAAAAAAACCCCACCTCATATGAAGGGTGTAAAGATGTAATATAGTAGCATAAGTAGAATCACTCAAATTAAAATCCAATTAAAATAATTAGTTATCAAAAACAACCCTTACATTATCAAAAATTGCTTTCATATTTCAAATTATTACAGTCAATAAAATTATGAAAAGGCAGCAAGTTGTCTCTAATCCACAAAGAATTGTGTTGTTTGAGTCCATGGAATTCATCACAAGCTCGATAATCTGAACTGTTCATTTTATAAAACACAACGTGTAGATCATCCATAAAAAAAGAAGAAGATAGATCTGATAATCATAGTCATATTAGTTTGGGAATTTTTTTTAAGGTCCCTGATATTAAAATTTTATAGTATAAATGACACTCAATATTTTCATAATGTCTAAGGTCCCTCAACATTGATCCAGAGAAAATTCGGTGCAGAGAAATTTCAAAATTTCTCTGGACACATCACAGAGAAATTTCAAAATTTCTCTGGACTCCCCAAACCCAGAGAAATTCTTAAACAAACATTTCCAGATATTCTCTCACCCAGAGAATTTCTCTGGACTCCACAACTCAGAGAAAATTCCCAGACAAATATTTCCAGAGAAATTTGTGTTTTGAAATTTTTTTGGTTTAAAATTTCTCTGATTTACTATGTATATATATATATATATATTTGCAGAGAGATGAGGAAGACAAGGAAGTTGCTCTCAAATCTAACCAACGTGAGTCTCCACTCTTCTTCACCTTCACTTCAAGGGTAAAACTTCTAAAGAGAGTGAGAGAAAGAGAAGCATATTATTCTGTGCATTTTCTCAAAGGACTTCTTGAATTCAAATCCACCAACACCTCCATTGCTATAAAAAAAACCTTCGAATCTCTCGGGTTCAATTATAATATCATTAACTTGGAATCTCTTGGTTCAATTACAATATCATCAACTTCGTGATTCACATCAATACTCAATCCATCGAAATCAGTATCGATTGACGATGCTTGAATTGAAAAGCTCAGCTTCAAACCAAAATTCAAATTCTTAACAGAACTCTTCAAAGTTTAGAAACTCTTCAAGCTTTGAATTAGCAGTAGCAGTCGAGCTTCGACCTTGATTCATAGGCGGCGACGACAGTGGTAGACGGTGGTTCTGGTGGTTCTAGTGGCGGCAACGGTGGTGGTTGGATGGACTGTGTGATGAAGCGACTGAGACTCCTTGGTGATGTTGGCGCAGTGTTGATGCGAGCCTGCGATGGGGAGGAGTACAAATTCCATGCTTTCAGTCAAATTTCTCTGTGATATATGAGTGTGGGAGTTGAAGGACCTTAGACATCATAAAATAATATTGTGGATCTCTTCCATTACTAAAAATGGGAGAGGGACCTTAGACTAATTTTCCCTATTAGTTTATGACATTTATTTGTAAAATAATGAGATAATTATTATTTAAAAACTAGATCATTCATCTTTTGAAAAACAAATATAATAAACTAACGTTTATCAAACCAATTTGATTTTTTTCATAAATGACCTACACATTGTAGTTTAAAAAATGAATGATTCGAATCATTCAGACGGACCCATGATGAACCCCATTGCCTAAACAACACGGTCCAGGCAAGCTAATTCGATGAAAAATTAAAATCACAATTCTCAGTACTGGTCTCATTTAGAAATATTATTTTTTAGTTTAAAAATTAAAAAAATTATTAAAAAAAATTAAAAAGTAAACGAATTATATAAAAAACATTTTCTCGCTACTTTTCATATATTTTTTCATAAAAAATTAAAAAATTATTCAAGATATTAATTTTTTTACATTATGTTTTAGTTAAAAAATAAAAAAATTAAAATAATCTATTCCTCAAACTAAAATGCAATTAAAGCTAGGATTATTTCCAAGGCAGGTTAACAAAATCCAATAAGCTTTACCTTTCCTCGTTTGTGGCGGGGAGGGGGGGGGGGGGAGTTGTGTAGGTGATTGGAGACGCAAAGAGAAGGCATAAAATGGGATTGGAAGTTCCTCTTCCCAAATGGGCGTCCGATCCTTGCATCATGGGCATCGACGAAGCTGGTCGCGGCCCTGTTTTAGGTTTTTCCCTCTTTTCTATTCATATATACATCATCATGTCTATATATCTATATGTCTGTTTTTAGCTCTTATTTGTTCTTCTTTGCTTCAATTGGTTATTGTTTGGTGTTGGGTCTGATCTTAATTTCTTGATAACTAGTTACTTTTTGTTATTTGCTTTCAGGACCCATGGTGTATGGTTGCTTGTACTGTGCACTTTCATACCAAAAGACTCTATCCTCATTGAACTTTGCAGGTTAACACTTCAACTTTCCCCTCCTTGTATTTCCCATTTTCATATTTTGTTTAATTTTTGTATTTTGGAGAATGGGAATGTAATTACTGATTAGCATAATCTGGGTTTCATAGGAAGGCACATATTTTGTAGTGTAAATGTAATTATTTATGAATTGTTCAAATGGGTTTGAGTAGAGGCCACTTCAATCCTAAGTATAAAAATGGTATTACCATAATTTGTTGATGTAAACCCTTGCGTAGCATATATATATATACATATTGTTATCTTCACAGTAGCCGCATTGCACTCTCATCTTCTTTCGGTGCAGTGGAACTGGTTGTGAGATGTGGACGTAGGCAATATCGCTGAATCAAGCAAATTTGTGTGTCAGTGTTTTCTTGTTTGTGATTGTTTCTCCTTGCTATTGTTCGTGTGTAGTGGTTTATTCCTCAACAACACTTGTACTGATCCAGTGCTAGCTCTGTTCTATGCTTCTGGAAATAAATTTTATACTGAATGAAAAGTTATACTTTTGCCCTTTATTTTTGTTTTTGATGACTTAAAAATTAAATGGGTTGATGCTTTAGCACCAAATTGATGAAGCAACAATTTTGCTTGTAGGAATCTTGCACTCTTGGACTTTAGCATGAAAGGAGGAATTAGGTCTTAGACTCACTGTATGCTTTCATTTATTTATTCCTCAGTGATAACTAATAGCTCTTTCCCCTCACTGAATATAGTATAAGACATGCTAGCATTTCTCCCACACAATGGAATTTCTGATCTCTTATTTTATGCAGATTCAAAAACACTGAAAGAAGAAAAGAGGGAGGAATTATTTGAAAATTTGAAGGCTGATGAATCAATTGGATGGGCTGTTGATGTGATTGATCCAAGGGAGCTCTCAGCTAAAATGTTACAGAAGTTAGTGACCAACTTTTTCTTCATCCCATTTTGTTCCAGTGAAGCAGTTTTCTAACATGATTCCTCCTGTTTGATCTTACACAGGAATAAGATAAACCTTAATGAAATCTCACATAATTCTGCGATGGGCCTTGTCAGTAGGGTCCTGAACATGGGGGTTCTTCTAACTGAGGTAAAATAAAAAAATTCCCTATCTATTTCATAATTTTCCCTTGAGGAAATGTTTGGATATTCAAGTTCAACATAATCACATCCTTAATCCTTAGCACAAACCTAATCAAGGAAAAAGATCAAGTTGTTAGATTCTTTAACTTCATCCCATTTTGTTCCAGTGAAGCAGTTTTCTAACATGATTCCTCCTGTTTGATCTTACACAGGAATAAGATAAACCTTAATGAAATCTCACATAATTCTGCGATGGGCCTTGTCAGTAGGGTCCTGAACATGGGGGTTCTTCTAACTGAGGTAAAATAAAAAAATTCCCTATCTATTTCATAATTTTCCCTTGAGGAAATATTTGGATATTCAAGTTCAACATAATCACATCCTTAATCCTTAGCACAAACCTAATCAAGGAACAAGATCAAGTTGTTAGATTCTTTAACTTGGAGTTTTAGGCTGATAGATGTCATTTAACCTAGAAATGAGAATGTTGTAAATTTGATAGATTATATTTCTTCGGCTATTGTTTCAAGGTTACGTTAAGGAAAGAACCAGAGTTTCTAAATGAAAGAGTCCATAATAGATGAACACTTGATCTAATAGGAAGACTAATGCAGATATAATGTATTCTTAGTGGAAGTTTCCTATGGTTTCTTTCATCTCTTGGTGGTGTAAATGTTCTGAATTTATTAAGTTTCTTTGTGTTACGCAAAAAGCCTAGTCGCACTTGTAAAATGTTATATGGAATATATCCCTCTCAAATTTCCATGCTTCATTGTTCTTCAATCTGAAGGGTTTAAATTGAAAAACAAAATATGTATGTATTTATGTAGAAAAAATAATGGGAAAGAAACGATAGTTGTGTAACTAGGCGAAACCCAAAAACATTTGCAAGGAGGAGGTTTTGGCATCAAACAGATGTTTGAACCTTTCTGTGTTCAATTCATCAGTGGGCTAGATCAGGTCATGGGGAATTTATGTTTGGAAGTATTACAGGTTTTTGTGGATACTGTGGGAGATCCAGAGAAGTATAGAATTAGATTGTCTGAACGATTCCCATCTATCAAATTTGTGGTTGCAAAGAAAGCTGATAGTCTTTATCCGGTTGTAAGTGGAGCAAGCATTGTTGCAAAGGTGATTAATTCTCATTTTTGTTGCCTTTCACAGTTTATGTCTTATTAGATGATTTGTAATACATGTTTCAACTTTCAGGTCACAAGAGACCGAGCCTTGAGGGATTGGGTGCTTGATGAAACTGCTGAAAACATGCATAGGAACTTTGGATCTGGTTATCCTGGAGGTAAAAAATGTTTTGACTTCCTTTCATTTATCTTGAGTTTATCAAATTTCAATTGAGTATTTCCTTGTGATCATATGACTCTTATTTATGTTTTTAGATCCTGAAACTAAATCTTGGTTAGAAGATCACCAACATTCTGTATTTGGATTCCCAACATTGGTCCGCTTTAGTTGGGGCACATGTACTCCCTACTTCAAAAACAATGTCGAAGTGCTATGGTGAGTCCTGGTCTAAATTTGCTTGCATGATTCACTTTCATTGAACTTCTATTCACCTGCTTGACTATTTGTGGGGTTGAAGTACTTTTATTGCCTCTTGTTATGTAATACATCATTACCTAGTGCCATTATGTGGTGATCTATGCTATAATCTAGAGTGTAGATGCAGTAATGGTGCTTAAGGTTGCTGATATTAAGCTGTTACAATGGCGAAGAAAGATATCCCGTTATAGAACAAATGAAGAAGAGTTCATATTGGCTAGAATCACAGCCACAGGGCCGTGCTCTGTTACTTTTTATCTATACTTTGTGTTACTGTTTTCAAATTTTAAAATAATTTCCCTAGATATGACATAAGTGAACGCAAAGTTTGCCATTATTAGAAACCTGGCATATAATGATCTCTCTTTTCATGACACCGGCATGATATCTATCTCCTCTTTGGTGAATCTTTGGATAATTTATTTCTGCATTGTCCAGTGGCAGCGAGTTTGTGGCAAAGGTTGTTTTGTTTGGGGAATGTTATGTGGGTGACTCCAAAAGAGATTACACAAATGACTTTAATTGATTTTCAAGTATTGGGCAGGTCGAAGAGGGCCAAAGTGCTTTCGCTTTGTGCTATCTTTGCGATTTTTTGGGTCGTTTAGTTGGAGAGAAATGGGTGCGTCTTTGAATAAGTATCTCGGGATGTTGATTTTTTACGGGATAAAGTTCGACATTTAGTATTGTTTTGGGTGTCGGGGAGTCCTTTGTTCAAAGGATTTCCTCTCTTTTTGATTGCAGCAGATTGGTGTTAGTTTGTTATACGTAGTGTTTTTCATCGTTTTGGGTTTTGCCTCTTTTTGTTATTGTTGTCTTCTTTAACTTGTACTCTTTTTTAGAGGATGCCTTATTCTCGCTTCTTTTGGCTTTTTTCCTTAATAAAATCTTTGTTTGTTGCTGATCAAGAAAAATAAAATATCTATCTCCTCTTTGTTTAGCTTTTCATTGTAGATCCAGAATTAGCTCAACAGTTCTGGTTTCTTTTAAGAGGATGCATAAATGCATGCAATAGTAATCTGTTGTGTCCACAAGCGTTCATTTGATCCCATTTGTTGCTTTCTGTAGGGAATCTGATAAAACGGATGAAGATGGTTCGTCTACTAGGAGCGGCAAGCGGCAATTGAAATTAAGCAATGTTGGTTTCACTGGATTGAAGAGGAAAAGTGAAGAAATTGAATCTAGTGGCAAAGGACGCTGCAAATTTTTCCAGGCTCGTAAACTTGAGCAACTCTCTCATTTCTAAGGATAACTTTGGTATATCTTATTAAAATGTAGCACATTATTTTCATTTTCTATTTCACTACCGGTATCTGTCAGATTGCTGGTTGTAATTTAGATTGTTAAAGTTGAACTAGTGAATGAGTAGATATGCCTCTGCAGAAATTGTTCTCAAGTGTGCTTCTATGCGGATGAATATGAAACGTTTAACCTAACTAAGACTGAACTTAAAATTTGTTAGAATATGCATAGCAATGTACTGCAGAAAGCAGAATCAACATTATTGTTTACCTTGTTGTCTTGATTCATGAGCACATCTTAGAGTAGTTTTCAAGAAGATCACTCTGAACAAACTCCGGAAGACCTCAAAATTAGTGTGGGCCATGGGGACTCCTTTCTGGCAGGCCCTTGTCATCCTTCTAAGGTGAATTTCCTAAAACCCAATCCTGTTGCTCAGCTTATCCAGTGCACCATATTTCTACTTGCATGCCTACTAGTACGTAGAATCTAGAGGCTTGTTTGTCATATTGTTTTCAAAAACAAAAACAATGGAAAGTTCAAAAAATCCGTTGTTTTCATTTTTGTATGAATATAGATTTTTGAAAAATCGAATTCAATTAGTCTTTCGTAAAAATTGTTTTTTCTTTCTTCTTTCTTTTTGTTTTTTCAAAAAAAATGAAGTTGCCAAACAAGTTTTCTTCGTTTTATGAAAAATGGGAACAAAAAAGGAAAACGAAAGTGGTAGAGTGTTTCTTTCATGTAGAGTTTGGATTAGTTCATCCAAGGGTAGCATCAACCCTAATCGGAGGTCACTGGTACGAAGGGTAGGGAATCAAATTAATTATTAACATTATGATGTCCTGTCCATAATCCCTTCTAGTACTTGCTTAGCAGCAGCTGAAGGCCTTGATATTTTGTGGTTGTTTACAATCCTTCAATATGCAATGCCTATGTATCCATGACGCTTCTCGTACTTTTTTTTATATATATATATATATATACTAGTAGAGTAACACGTGCGTTGCACGTGGTAAATTTTCTTTTTTTTAGTTATTAGTTTTTATTCTAGTTTTTAGCTTTTTAAGTTTTACCTTTTTATAATAATTGCATTGGTTAAATCGCATGAGTGGATATTAAATGTATGATAAAAGAATAGACATTAGCATAAATATTTTACATAGTGTCCTATATTTTTATATTAATGTTCAAGTATTAAAATTTTGGAAGTAAATTGAAACCAATCACATAAAATAATTGTAGTCCATATCACATTATTAGACTTATTACTATTAAATATATAATTCATCAGATTGTTTCGCTTTTGTTATATTATATGTATGTATGTAGAAATCACTTGGTAATTGAAAGGTAAAAAATAAAAACATCCAACTAACATAGTAATATTATTATTAAAGGTGAAGAAATAAAATATCTTACTAATATTGTAATATTATTATTATTTTGAAATAAAATAAGTAAAGGAAATTGAAAACTAAAGTATTTTTATAAAATTCATTTATTCTCTAGTTTGATCCTCTTTGCAATTAAACTTTGGGAATTTGTTATATTGTTATTTTTCATTCCATATTGATCTTCGTCATTTTGTACTTCTTCTGGTACAATCTTTCCAGATGTGCGATCCTTGTCATTCATCTTGTATAATCTTGTAAAAATTATGTATGATATTCAGAAGCAAGTTTTAGCGCCTCAGAGTGGGTAATACTGATTGTAGAATTTATTTTAGATTACGAAACAAAGTAGTTCCGAATCTTCCGGAGCAGAGTCGATTATTATTTGTGAAAGTTTTGCAGTAGATTGTGACCGGCAATTGTTTTGAACCCTCCCAAACAAAGCCTATTATTAATACACAAAATCCAATTAAAAACAACAATCCAAGAGTTATCAGTTGCCAGCAAGATCACTTTGAATCATCACTACTCATTCAAAGTAGATCAATTGCAAAAAAATATTTATTTTCTTTATATATTTTCATGATTTTTCTTGATTTGAATCTCATAAAATTTCTCACTTACTATTTATGAGAAGGTAATTGAAAATAAATATTGAACATGCCACAATAGTGAAATTATTAAAAAAATAATCGTATTATAATATTTGATGGTGTTGATGTTTGAACAGGTGACAGTAGTAAAATTATTAAAAAAATAATCATATTATAATGTTTGAAGGTGTACCATATTTGAATGTATTTGAATTCTAGGTGTTTGGTTGTTTGGTAGATATAGGTTGGTGTTTGATATTTAATAAATTTTGGAGGGTATTTTTGAGATACGGAAAAAATAAAAAATATGACAATTCTTCACACTTTTATAATAGTAGTAAATATATTCAATTTTTGAGTACAAGTCTTAAGATTTAAGTTTATGAAGGTTTGACGCTTGAACATATATCCGCAGTCAATAATACTCGTAGCCCAGTCCATGTAACATTGCACTCAATATAAACACTCTTCCTAAAAGTAGTGTTGCCTTGGTTACGTTTGGATCTGCATTCAAAGCAAGGTGACTAAAATGGAGGAAAGATCTCTTATCATGCTTGAAGTATGGCTTAGCAAGAATAGGATTATTGTTTAGATGTAATGTTTTCGTGAGGAGCCTGTTCTCTAAAGGGATAACAAGCTTCTTATGCATAGTATTTTAGAACTTTTATTTTTCATTACTAGGAAAAAATCTGTCAAATTATCAGCATACCTAGTTTGACATTCTTCAGCTGTGTTTACTGTTCCCCAACTGACCCTTGAGTTGCAAAGAACAAGTGTATAGTATTGAAACTCTTAAACATACTGTTACTGATCTTTAATATAATCCATCAGTGGATGCTATTGATCTGTTCTTTATTTTTATATTTTTATATTTTATATTAGAAGTTGTAACTGTTATTATCTATGCTTGTTTGTTTGGGGAGAAAAACCACTTGAATTGTGCCATAAAAATTGTGGCATTGTTTTTCTGTCTTCACAATTAGTTTTGATAATTTAATGAGGTAATTCATGATTTTGCTAGAATCATTCCAACAGATTGTTGGTAGAGACAATCTAAAGCATAGGTGACTGTGAGGTATGTGGTTTTTTGAAACTGTATGGATTGATTTTGTGGGACTTTAGTAGATGGATTTTCTCCACTGAGAGGTGGAAAGTTTATCGGAAACTGATCAGTTTTCGGAAAAAACCCTAAATCCTTGGATTGTGTTTCGTTGGAAGATTTTATGAGAAAAATGGAAATGGAAAGGGAAAGGGGAGTAGAAAAAAAAATGAGAAAGAATTAATATGATTTAAATTTCAAGTTATGGTTGGTTGAGTTGGGAAATAGAAAAAGAAAAGAGCTATGTGGGGAATTGCATCTCTCTCACTTTCTTTTCCGCTATATTTTTCAATATAATCAAATAAAAAGTGAGATTATATTTTATTCTCTCTTTCGATTCTCTCGTTAAATCTTTCAACCAAGCACAACTTTAATAACTAGATTTATACCTTTTGAATACATGAACAATTTTTGCTGGGATGTTTGGAGAAATAATTGCTCTGATATTTGAATCTCTGTTCTGTGCTCTGTGGTGATGAGTTATGTGGTGGCTTATGTTCAAGTGCATATCAAATTATGACTCGTATCATAGTTGTTTTTTTTTTTTTTAAATAATGGATTGTGAATTGTAAGATTCATTTTATTTAATATGATATTAATTTTATATATTTATATAACTAAATATGGGCATAGAGTTTTATAAAGGAAATATTAATATAATTAAAATTATTTATATAAACATATATTGATGTTTAATTCATCTCTTATTTCTTGATAGAGATAGAAACGGCACCATTTTACTTGTTATGCAAATAAAAGACAAAAATATAACTGAATTATAGTAAATCACAATTGAATTGCATGATTCACTTAGGCCTGGTTGGGGATTTTTAAAAAAAATCAAAAAGTTATTAAAAAAGTTAAAAAGTTATCACTATTCATCAAAAAAAATATAAAAAAATTAATTTTATACAATATTATTACAAACTGAATTGATGTCCCACCGGCACGAGCCGACATTTTGAGAAAAATTGCACAGGTGGGGTGTACAAACAACACGGTGCTGTTTGGCTCGTGGGGGCTATCACGGGTTAAATTTTGATAATCTAAACCATTTAATGTGTACAATTCGTCGAGTGCTATTTTCTTGTAAAAAATCATGTTGATTGGATATCGCTAACTACATGATCAAATCAGTTTTGTATAAAAAATAGATAGTGTTATAGTTAACGGTTGAAAAAAATTAATCCGATCAGATAGTTATCGATATCCGATCAATGTGAGTTTTTAAAAAAATATAGTACTCGACGAGTTCTACACATTGAACGGTTTCGATTAGCAAAACGGGACCCGTAGTGGGCCCCCACAGATTGAACAACACCGTCCATTCAATGCCCGAAAAGGAAGGAATCATCTCTTAGCCTATACACTTCACACTGTCCCTTACCTCATCCCAGTGTACAGCCTATTTATTCCAATCTTCCCCTATATACTAATTTATACAATTTTTTAATACACATTTTTTCTTAAAAAGTCAAAAAATTATCCCAAATAACTATATTTTTTTCCTCAACTTTTTAATTCAAAAAGTCAAAAAGTGCACTTATTTAGGACGCCCCAAACAAGTCTTTAATTTTTTATTTAACAAGAAGATTTCAATTGTTTTTATTGAAACTCATATCAAATTGTATTAATTGAATTATAAAGCAAATAACTTTAATAACCATCGTGCTAGGGGTACCAATTAAAAAATATTGGTCCATGTAAATTACTTGAAATGGTTAGATCGATGATGACGCAAACCAACCTCCCTATATCTTTTTGGGGGGATGCACTTTTTACTGCTACCTACATCTTTAACTGTGCGCCTTCAAAGTTAGTTCTAACAACTTCATATGAATTATAAAAAGACGCAAAATTAGATTTGGAGCATTTGTAGCCTTGGAGTTGTGCGGGTTTTGTTTACAGTACTTCTTATAAGCATGGAAAGTTAGGCCCTAGAGCAAATAAACAATTGTTTGTGAGATACTTAGAATGCTCAACGAGTTATGCGATGTATGGTGAACACCCTAATGGTGGAATGACTGAAAATGAGTCGTGAGATCTCAATTTCATTGAGAATGAATTTCCTAGTATTGGTGAAGTAAAGAAAGATGTTGCACTATTTGAGTTATAGGATTATAAGGAGATCACACAATCTTTTGGCGAGAGTGGAGAATTAGAGACTTATTCTGAAATCACCAAAGATAGTGGGAGTGATTTACCTCCTAGTGAGAGTGTTCCACTAGAAAATAACTCATTAGGATCCCAGTTACGTAGAAGTGAATGTGGAACCATTCCTCATTGTCGTTATGAGATTGAGGGAGAAACTTTCATGTGTACGCCGTTGGATCTTGATGAGCGTGCTTCGTATGAGGAAGCATTAGTTTCACCTAATACTAATGAGTAGATAACTGCTATGAATGATGAAATGAGTTTTATGGCTCGAAATCAAGTTTGGGAGTTGGTTGACCTTCCATTTGGTCAATTTCATTGAGAATGAATTTCCTAGTATTGGTGAAGTAAAGAAAGATGTTGCACTATTTGAGTTGTAGGATTATAAGGAGATCACACAATCTTTTGGCGAGGGTGGAGAATTAGAGACTTATTCTGAAATCACCAAAGATAGTGGGAGTGATTTACCTCCTAATGAGAGTGTTCCACAAGAAAATAACTCACTAGGATCCCAGTTACGTAGAAGTGAATGTGGAACCATTCCTCATCGTTGTTATGAGATTGAGGGAGAAACTTTCATGTGTACGCCGTTGGATCTTGATGAGCGTGCTTCGTATGAGGAAGCATTAGTTTCACCTAATACTAATGAGTGGATAACTGCTATGAATGATGAAATGAGTTCTATGGCTCGGAATCAAGTTTGGGAGTTAGTTGACCTTCCATTTGGGCGCAAGACCATTGGTAACGAATGGGTTATAAAAATTAAGCACAAGACTAATGGATCAATCGATAAGTATAAAGCACGTCTCATGGCAAAGGGCTATACCCAAAGAGAGGGTATAGATTATGATGAGACATTCTTCCCGGTGATGAGATTTGCTTCTATTCGCCTAATTCTAGCTATTGTCACGCATTTGGATTTGGAACTTTTCCAAATGGATGTTAAGAATGAGGAGATCTATATGAGGAGATCTATATGGATAAACTAGTAGGCTTTGAGGTCAATAGACAAGAGTGCAAAGTATGCCATCTCAAACATTCCATTTATGGTTTAAAGCAATCATCTAGATAATGGTACTTTAGATTCCATAAAGCCGTCATTTCAACTGGATTTGAGATGATGGAGGAAGACCATTATGTGTATGTCAAACGATCAAGAAAGAGTTTCCTTATCCTATGGTTATATGTTGACGACATTTTGTTAACTGGAAATGACATGGAGATGATTGTCGCCACTCAAGAATGGCTGTCCTTTACTTTTGAAATGAAGGACATGGGAGATGCAAATAATATACTTGGAGTTCAGATCTTGAGAGATCGCTCAAAGAGGCTTCTTGATTTGTCTCAAGAAACTTATATTAAGAGGATCTTAGAACGGTTTCGTCTGCACTATTCCAAACCCATTGACATTTCAATGGAGAAGGGACGTAATCTGAGCATTGACTCTTGTCCTAAGACAGATGAGAAAAAGAAACAAATGGCAAAAGTTCCCTATGCAAGTGTAGTTAATAGTCTGATGTACGATATGATGTGTACTCGACCAGACATATGTTTTGCAGTGGGATTGGTCAGTCATTACTAGAGTAACCCAAGATTTATTCACTAGCAACCAGTGAAGAGGATTTTTCGCTATCTTCGTGGGACGATGGATCTCATTCTTTGCTATTAGGGTGGAGATTTGAAACTAAAGGGATATAATGATGCAGACTGGGCTTTTGATAAAGATGAGCGCAAGTCTACCATTGGTTATTCATTTCTACTTAGTGGAGCGACTATTTCTTGGTATAGTAAGAAGCAATCATGCATTACTTTGTCCACGATGGAGTCAGAGTACGTTGCTTGTTTAGCAACAGTACAAGAGGCTGTTTAGTTGAGGAGATTCCTTCAATGCCTTGGGATCATGACTCTTGCACATGAAGCCTTTGTGATCTATGTTGATAGAATTACAGCTTTGACATATTCCAAGGATTCCAAGTATCATGGTAGAACCAAACACATCGACATTCGATTTCACTTTATTCGAGATGTGGTTGCACGAAGGGAGGTAGTCCTACAACATATCTCCACTAGCAAGATGGTGGTTGATCCACTTACTAAAGCCACTACTAGAGACGTATAGCATTATTCTTTCCAAATTCTTGTTAGGAGTTTAGGACTTCGTAGGATTTGATGTTTTTGTGGATACCTTATTGACGTTGTTGGATATTTTTGAGTATCTTATGCATAGTTATTTATTCATGTGATTTTATGGCATAATTGATACTATTAGCACACATTGTATATGATGTCACCAGGCTTAGATCGTCTTTCTTACACTAGTGATCACCTTGGCACTTGTAGAGAGAGTGGGATAAGACATTAGTTATCTTGGTGTTTAGAGAGCGAGCGAGGTAAATATTTTGTAACTTGAGAAGTGAACAAAATTGATTTATTATTATAAGATGTTGCCGTAACATTGGCTAATATGAGACTTTAAAAAAGTCAAATATAAAGTTATCCATAGCTTTATGAAGCCTGAAAATAGCCGAATGTGAGGTCTTCGATAAGCGCTTGATGAGCGAATATACTAAGAAACTCAGGTTAAGCGATTGTATAGTGACTAAACTAAGATTCGTATGTCGTTAGAGAGTGATAGACCCAATTTAGTGGGAGCTTCGCTGTAGCATACATATCATATTGTATGTGCTATCGTCGACCACTTAAGGGAGTGGCTAGATGGATCCCTGCTCTAGCACTATGTGAGCCCTGTTAGGCCAATAATAGGCCTACTCGATACTCCTGAACCTGGAACTATGTCATGAAGTGATGACTTGATATCGCTACTTTAGCATGTCATCCAAGGGTCATGATGAATACGATCTAGAGGACCATGCCTAGGAAAACGGTTAAGTCTGAGTGAATTGACATGAGTGGCTAGGGAAGATTGTTAGAAATTATACCATTGTATTGTAGCTCATTGTCTGACTGATTGTGTCAGATTTGAGATCACGATATGATCATAAGTACACATGTAGTGTTGCGGTCAAGCATGTTTATGAGTTATGACTCGCGAGAGGTTTTTAAATGTTTGATTTTGTGTGATCCATTGAATCTGGGGTGTAGACGAGATATTTCGAGTGATGTGCTATGTTAGCTTATGGTGACTTAATATAACACTCTTACCTTATACTTTCTCGTCATGTCGCACGCTCTATTTTTCCTTTTGAAAGGTGGATTGAATGAGAGATTGAGAAGTGATGATTGAGCATATAACACATGATGTGGATGTGGATAAGTGGGAGATGTTGGAAATCATATGTTGGAAACCATGTGGTACACCATGTGGTACATATGGTGTGACTTAACTTTGAAGGTCACATAGTATATATGGTCTATCTACACATAGCCTAATCATGAGGGACACATGGTTTTGGACATGTAGTACACATGGGGTGGTCTAACCATGAGGTACATGTGGTTTTCCATATATGCCTATATAAGGGCTCATGCTCAACATTGTGTAGACACACCAAAAACAATAAGTTCTCTCTCTATTCATTTATCTCGAGGCTACCATCTTGAAAGCCTAAGAATTTTGAGTGTGGATAAATATTGAGAAACTCTAGTAGCTTCTTAATTGACCCTGGGATGGGAGAGGGGTTTTAGACGAGGCTCGTAATTCAATTCGATCCAAACCATTTCCGTATTAGGTAATATGATTACCTGTATATTTTTCCTTCAATTAAAAACACAGCAGCAACAGTAAAGTGAAGAGAGAGAATAAAAGGAGAAGAAATGTTTTCTTTCATAGTTCAAATCAGGATTGAATGGTCATTTTTTATCCGATTTTGATGAAATTTCAATGGATTGTTCACGAAGATGAGCTCTACGTTTTGATAAGAGTGGATCTTATCAAAAATCTCTTGGATCGGTAGTTTGGGATATCTGCATTGGTGAGACTTAAATCTTATCTTTTGTTGATTTTATTGAAACCCACATTTATAGTGATGATATAAGTATTGTTGGTGATCCAATAATATATCTTGATGATTGTATACCTTTAGTTATGACTAAAAATGAACCATTGTAACCCCATTATTTTATAGTGAAAATTGCTTCGGAGTTAGACCCGTAGACGTAGGCATTTTTTGCTGAATCATGTAAATTTGAGATTTTGTGATTGTTTTTGTGCCTTAAATTTTTCAATCATATTATTGCTTTTTGTTTGTGGTTAGTTGCCAATTTTCTAATTACACAAGAAGAAAAAAGTATAAGAATTTTCCCAACATGTCAATAGGATTGAGGCATCATTCTACTATTACTAATAAGTTTACAAATGATTATAAATAAGATATCAAGGCTCATAATCACCTTTAAGTAAATAGTAATGCTAAGGACCTGGATATAAAAATTTAGAAATTATTTAAAATTTCACATTAATGTCTCAGATTCATTTCATATGTAGACCTCATATTTTATCAATTCAATCTCTACCACCGTACCAATTTCTGAATCTCAAATTTTGAAACCCTAACTTTTTGTTAAGTAAATTCCAACAAATAGCAAATAAAATGATTTCGTCATAAGGTGGGAGCATTAAAGATTTTATTAGAATCTTTCTTCCACACTTGGATATAGGGTGGGAGCATTAAGATTTTATTTTATTTTTTGAACTTACATTAAGATTTTATTAGAATCTTTCTTTCACACTTCGATAGGGTTTAAATGACGTAATATATGACTTTGTTGTCACTGATATATTCCACTACTTTATTTATTTATTTTTTTTTTTTGGAGGCATTGAAATTATTGTGTTGTCCAAGATCCTACTCTCTCATTAGTTCATTCAGAAAACAAAATAAATTTAAGATAAAAAATTAATAAAGATCTTAATTAACGAACCCCACTTATTTGGCAATTCACCATAAACCAATCACGTGAGTAAATTTTACACTGTTATATCGAGCCTATTGTAAATTTAGATGTTTAGCACTGTAAGACTTTGTTTTATTTTAATTATAATATTTTACACACAAATTTTTTATTTTTTTTTTGTAAGAAATATTAATGAATGATTATTCATTTTATGTATGAGCCTTACAATGTATCAATAAATTTTCAAACGCTCTTTACCTTTCTAGGTAAAATTCTTAACAAGAAATCTAGGAATTTATATTTTTGCTTGTTTTAATACTCATTATTCGTTGATTTGTAATGTACGTGTGATTTAGGGTTTATAATATTAGTGGTGGTTACAAATGTAATAATTTGTAATTTTCTATTTAAATTCTCAAGCGATTTGATGAATGAGAAAAAATAATTAACAATTTTAAAAGGTTTGATGAATAAAAAAAATAAAAATTGCTTAAGAGTTATTAAATGTGGAGGGTAATTTAAGTAAAAGTCTATGGACTACAAGAAACTATCCCAGAATATCAAATCAATGATAATGGTGTATAATTAAAGTTGTTATTGTTGGAAAAAATAGTTTAATATAGGTATATTTTTGAGCCCAAAATTGAGTGGGCCCCGAACGTATTTTGGGGTGGGTCCGAAGAGGTGAAGTGTTCCTTGCCGCGTGGCAAGTCACACGGTGAAGACGGAACATCAAAACCATTTATGAGTGAATGGGAAGTTGACATTGTTTTTGAGTCTAACATTAATTTTTTAGATAAAATTCATTTGAATTTTTTCAATAAAAATTATTATGGGAATTTAATTTAATTCTAAATTTATTTTTTGATTTCCTTAAGTGGTTTCCTAAAAATGATTAAACTATTCAAATAGTTATATATATATATATATTTAAATAGTTTAAATAAATTAAGTTCCATCAGGTTTGACTATTCCACCAATGGCTCCAACGGTACTATTTTCAATTAATTTGGAAAATAGTTCCAAGTTGGAACGGTCAAATCAAATGTTTGAATTAGTGGTGCACCTGTTCAGTCCATTCTACACCTGTTCATTACATGTTTTGTACCTGTTCGGATCATTTTGTTTGCCTATAAATACAATTCATTCCAGCAGTGTTGGGATCCGAAAAATTCAGTCTCCAACTTTCTATTTGCTGTCCAAACTATTTTTGTTTGCATTTCTCTACATTCTAGTTTTAGAATTAAAATAAAGAGAGTATAAGAACACAAAGTTTTAGTTCGCCGTACAAATTTGTGTGGAGTGCTACTACAAGTTTGTGAAGATCATTGTATCCTGGGAGATAGATGTCACTCAATCGTAAGTACCGTAGCGGGGCGAATCCGTCTTAAGGACAGAGTGTCACACACTTGACTTGGTCTTTAATTATTGATTCGGTTCAACAAAATAATTTCTGTAAGTTTATTTTATTTTGTTTGAATTATTTTCAGTTTATTTTATTTACACAGAAGATTGTTCCAACAGTTATAATGAGACCAAACCACCAATGAATCTCACTCTTGATTTCAAACTCTGAGTTCTTTCGGGTTTTTCATATTTGGTTCCTATAAGATCTCGTAATTTAAATATTAAACAAACAAAAAAAGAAAGAAAGTAAGAGCATCCCCACCAAATGTGGTATTTGTTGGAATAATCTTCTGTGTAAATAAAATAAATTAAAACAAAGTCAAATAAAATAAAATAAATAACTTACTGAATTTATTTATCAAACCGAATTAAAAATAAAATTTTATTTAAACAAATTAAACCAAAACTACAGAAATAAGTTCTGTTAATGGTTTAATATAGGCATATTTTTTAGCTCAAAATTGAGTGGGCCCCAAACGTCTTTTGGGGTGGGTCCGAAGAGGTGATGTGTTCCTTGCCGCGTGGCAAGTCACACGTGGGTCCGAAGAGGTGATGTGTTTCTTGCCGCGTGGCAAGTCACACGGTGAAGACGGAACGTCAAAACCATTTATAAGTGAATGGAAAGTTGACGTCGTTTTCGGATTTATCATTAATTTTTTAGATAAAAATTCTTTTGAATTTTTTCAATAAAAAATTGTTGTGGGAATTTAATTTAATTCTAAATTCAAATTTTAGATTCTTAAGTGGTTTCTTAAAAGTTTGTACTTCTTTATTTATTTATTTAACTATTTCAATAGTTTGATATATATATTCAATTAGTTTAATATGTATATATATATATATATATATATATTTGAGATAGTTTAAATAAGGCCAAGTTTGGCATGATTGAAAAAAGATAAAAAGTCAAAAAGTCACTATCCTATTTAAGTCACATCATCTTATTTAAGTCACATCACCTCTCTAACATATCACTTCAAACTCAACCTAAACCCAACCCATATTTCATAAAAAGTCAAAAAGTACACTTATTTAGTCTTCCCAAACTAGGCCTAAATAATGCTTCAATAGGTTTATTGAGTTCTAACGGGTTTGACTTGGTCCATTATTGGATCACTTTTCATTGTTTGAATAATATATTCAAAAGTGCAACGGTCAAGTAGTTTGCTTGAAATTCAACAGTTGCATTTATTAGGAACCTGTTCGGATCACAGCTTTTGCTTATATATATAATCAATTCCAGCAGTTCGGAGGATCCAATTTAATAGCCGTATGTCAGTCTGCAAAATACTTTGTTGCTGTCCAATTCGCATATATTCTTCATATTAGATTTAGAATAAATTAAAGAGAGTATAGAACACAAGTTTGGTTCGCCGAATAAATTGTTTGGAGTGCTACTACAATTTGTGAAGATCATTGTATCCTGGGAGATAGACGTCACTCAACCGTAAGCATCGTAGTGGGGCGAATCTGTCTTAAGGACAGAGTGTCACACACTCGACTTGGTCTTTTATTTTTAATTCGGTTCGATAAATAAATTCGGTAAGTTATTTATTTTATTTTATTTGACTTTGTTTTAATTTATTTTATTTACACAGAAGATTGTTCTAACAATCTTAAGACAGATTCGAATTATTCTGTTTATAGAATTTTTCGTTTGTTTCCTTTTTTATTCTTCGTAAATAATTTCGGAAGAAAATTATTTTCTGTGAATTTACAAAATAATATTTTGATTGGAAAAACAAATAGTGATTATATGCTATTTGATAGATAGTAGTAATATACTATCTCTTTTCTTTGACAACTAGTAGTACGATACTGGTGTTATTAACAATTCAAAATATATTTTTGTGGAATTTTGTCAGGAAATTAATTTTGGTTTTTTAGAAATTATTTTCTGAGTTTTCATTAATTAAAATTCTGTTTTAGTATTTTAATTATTGAAGTGTTATAGAAATTAATTTTCTGTGTGGAATTAATTTGGTTGGATAAAATTTTATTTTATTTTCAAATTAATTGAAAAATAAAAGTTATTTTCTTATTTCTTTATTTTACAGAATTTAATTTCTTGTGTGGAATTAATTTGGTTAAATAAAATTTTATTTTATTTCCAAATTAATTGAAAAATAAAAGTTATAGTTTTATTTTCTTTTATTTTACAGAATTTATTTTTCTGTGTAGAATTAATTTGTTTAAATAAAATTTTATTTTATTTCCAAATTAATTGAAAAAATAAAAGTTATATTCTTATTTCTTTTATTTTACAGAATTTAATTTCTTATGTGGAATTAATTTGGTTGAATAAAATTTTATTTTATTTTTAAATTAATTGGAAAATAAAAGTTATATTCTTGTTTCTTTTATTTTTTACAGAATTTAAAATTCTGTGGTTTTTGGTTTTAATTTTCTGTGTAGTGTAAATTCTAATTATAATTTTGTTTTTTATATTAGAATTGATGGCTACTGAAACAAATGTCCAAACAAGTACTATTGTGGTGGCTGCAATGACGCCAACCCCCTCTCCTGTTGTAACAGTACCGGTAAATCACGGAGAGAAGCCAGAGAAGTTCTCAGGAACTGACTTTAAAAGATGGCAACAGAAAATGTTGTTCTATCTTACAACTCTGAACTTGACTCGTTTCCTCCGTGAAGAGGCTCCTATCTTGAAAGAGAATGAAACCGACCGGCAAGTGGTTGCTGCGGTTGATGCTTGGAAACATGCTGATTTCCTTTGCTGGAATTACGTCTTGAACGGACTTGACAACACATCATACAACGTCTACAGTCCAATCAAGACAGCAAAAGAACTTTGGGAATCGTTGAAAAAAAAGTACAAAACGGAAGATGCCGGCTCAAAGAAATTTGTGGTTGGCAGATTCTTGGATTTTGTAATGGTTGATTCAAAAACTGTGATCAGCCAAGCTCAAGATTTCCAACTCATTCTGCATGACATTCACGCAGAAGGTATGTCTCTCAGTGAATCCTTTCAAGTTGCAGCCTTAATTGAAAAATTACCAAAAGGCTGGAAGGAATTCAAGAACTACCTCAAACATAAGCGCAAAGAAATTTCTATGGACGAGTTAATTGTGCGTTTGAGGATTGAGGAGGACAACCGCAATTCTGAAAAGCGGGCTGGTAAGCTTCCTATGGAGTCTAAGGCAAATGTGGTGGAACATGCTTCAAAAACCAAGAAACGAAAGTCTTCTGGAGAAAGTTCATCACAAGGCTCTAAAAGGAGGGATAATAAAAAGTACAAGTTTAACGGCAAATGTTACATCTGTGACAAAGAGGAACATCGGGCCAAAGATTGTCGTAGCAAAGGCAAAAGCAAAAGAAGAACAAGCAAGAAGCCTGCTCAAGCCCACATGACTGAAGTGGACAATATTTCCAATGGTGTCGATGACATCAATCTTTCTGCAGTCGTTTCCGAGGCAAATCTTGTCGGAAATCCTAAAGAATGGTGGGTGGACACTGGTGCTACTCGCCATATCTGTGCCGACAAAAAGATGTTCACATCTTATTCTACAGTGGATAATGGTGAACAACTCTTTATGGGCAACTCCTCAACTTCCAAAGTTGAAGGACAAGGAAAGATTGTATTACTTGCTTGAGTCTTCAAATTTATGGCATGGTAGACTAGGACATGTTAATTATGGATCTTTGCGTAGATTAATTAATATGGAATGTTTACCTAAATTTGACATTGATTCAAATCATAAATGTGAAATTTGTGTTGAGGCAAAATTATCTAAAACTCCTTTTCATTCAATTGAAAGAAGTACGGAACCACTTGAATTAATTCATAGTGACATTTGTGATTTTAAATCAATTCAAACCAGAGGTGGAAAAAAATGTTTTATCACTTTCATAGATGACTATACTAGATACAGTTATATTTATTTAATTTGAACCAAGGATGAAGCTTTGGAAACTTTCATACAATATAAGAATGAAGTTGAAAATCAACTTGGTAAGAAAATCAAAAACCTAAGAAGTGATAGAGGTGGTGAATATGAATCACCGGTGTGGAATTAATTTGGTTGAATAAAATTTTATTTTATTTCCAAATTAATTGAAAAATAAAAGTTACATTCTTGTTTATTTTATTTTTACAGAATTTAATTCTGTGAATTTGGTTTAATTTTCTGTGTAATGTAAATTCTATTGAATTTTTTCAATAAAAAATATTGTGGGAATTTAATTTAATTCTAAATTCAAATTGATTGGAAGATTTCCAAGATACAGCCGCACTACCACGAGTAAAGACATACCCACTGGTGGACTTCGAGTCTTTAGTATCCGATATCCAATTTGCATCACAGTATCCTTCAAGTACTGCTGGATATCTAGTATAATTAAGCCCAATGTTACGAGTAAATCGGAGATATCTAAGAACCCTTATAATTGCTTTCCAGTGTTCTACTCCCAGATTACTCGTATATCTACTTAATTTACTTACTGCATAAGCTATATCTTGGCGAGTGCAGTTCATCAAGTACATTAAGCTTCCAATAATTTGGGCATACTCTAATTGAGAAATACTTTCTTGTACATTCTTAGAAAGATACAAATTAATAACTACAGGTGTCTTTAGCAAGATGATCATCATCCTTGCTGAATTCGTCAAGTATTTTCTCAATGTAATGAGATTGTGACAAAACATATCCTTCTGAAGTTTTGGTAATTTTCATACCAAGAATTACATCAGCAATGCCCATGTCCTTCATGTCAAAATATTTATTCAACATTTTCTTGATAGTTTTAATCATGTCATTATTACTCCCAATGATAAGCATATCATCTACATAAAGACATATAATGACATAACCTTTAACTGTGTTTTTAATATAAACACATTTGTCACACTCATTA